>SZWC01009388.1:30417-42437 GCA_023375785.1 Penium margaritaceum | reverse complement strand
TCCCCCCCCCCCCCACCCCACCTCCCTCCTTCCGTCAAAGTTGGTGGTGCATAGAGCGTCGGCATCAACCACAGCATCGTCATTCCCATCGACTGTTCATTTTGGATTGCTTCTTTGTGCATTTCCCACGCAGGGTTGGGCTTTCCAAATCCTGTCCATCTGACCCAATTCCATCGGGAATCAACAACTTTGTCCGCCAGTGCATCAAGCGTCGGCATCAACCACAGCATCGTCATTCCCATCGAGACAACTCTTGACGTCAGTCATGGCATCGTCAGCAGTTGCAATGACAGCAGCAGTGACGTCTCCAACATCCAAAAATCTTATGTCCACTTCTCATCGCCGTTGTTTCATCAGCAGCAGCTAATTGGAGGGAAGGAGGGGGCCCCAGCATAAGGTCCCACCCTCAGCTGCACTCACCCTGTTGCGCAATGAGGCTTAGTCAGACTTGACAGGGTGACCCTACCCGTGGTCACCCCGCAGAACCACGTACCGCAGATTTGTGCTCTTCTGGGACAAGCTCCGAAAGTGAGTGGGAGAACAATGGAGGGAGAGAGGGGGTGATGAGCAGTCAGCTAGTAGGCTTGCCGTCAAAGGTTGGCAGCGAGGCAGTGGACCGGCCGGCTGCTGCTGAGCTGTTAGCCCTCAACAGGCAAGTGCTATCGAGTGTGACTGCTCACTTGTCATCAGATTGATTGACATGGGAGTAATTTCATCCGGGTTGGAAAGGAGACGGGTAAAGTGGCAGAAGAGGACTGCACTATAAGAGGTGGAAGTACGGGAGGAAGCAGCAAAAGCAACAGAAATAGGGGAAGCAAGAGAAGCAACGGAAGCAGCGGAAGCAGAAGAAGCAACAGCAGCAGAGGAAGCAGAAACAGCGGAAGCGACGGAAGCAGCAGAAGCAGCAGAAGCAGCGGAAGCAGTGGAAGCAACAGAAGTAGTGGCAGTAGCAGAAGCAGAAGAAGCAATGGAAGCAGAGGCAGCAGAGGGAGCAGAAGAAGCAGAAGCAGCGGATGCAGCGGAAGAGACGGAAGCAGAAGTGGAGGAAGGGGAAGCAACGGAAGCAGTTAGGATGGCAACAGGGCCAGAAAAAAAAAATGTGTTGTACCCGTTTTGTGTCGTGCGATATCTTTCCGTGGTCTCACAGCAGCCACGCCCACTCCGTGGGGACCCACTCTTCTCTCGGGAGGAGTTGGGGAATTGCTGTGGTTTCTCCGGTTCCTCATACCGGTTGGGGTTCCCAGTGACCCAATCACTGGGCGGGGTTCTCAACACCCGGGGGCCTAGCCCTGAACGTTGGGAGGTGGCAGCACCCACGCTGTGCGGGGGTCCTGGCAGACCCGTTTCTAACTGCCAAGCGGCTCCGAGCAGATCCGTGATGCTATGGTGGTGGCACCTCCCATGATGGTGTGTGGGCGGCAGCGCTCCACCTGCCGTGTGCCAAGGGACACCCCTTTCCCTCTTAACGGGCTTGTCCCGGAAAAGACGCTCTCACCTTGGTGAGAGTGTCTCTCATTCTTATGCCCNGGGGCCTAGCCCTGAACGTTGGGAGGTGGCAGCACCCACGCTGTGCGGGGGTCCTGGCAGACCCGCTTCTAACTGCCAGGCGGCTCCGAGCAGATCCGTGATGCTATGGTGGTGGCACCTCCCATGATGGTGTGTGGGCGGCAGCGCTCCACCTGCCGTGTGCCAAGGGACACCCCTTTCCCTCTTAACGGGCTTGTCCCGGAAAAGACGCTCTCACCTTGGTGAGAGTGTCTCTCATTCTTATGCCCAAAAAAGTAGGCTCTGGTCCTGTTGCCATCGGCGGAGGGAAGGCAAGGGGGGAGGAGAAAGGGGAGCTGCGATGGAGGGGGTGCAAGGGGAGGAGGAGGCAGAACGGCGGTAGATGGGCAGCAGCGGTAGGGAGGAGGAAGGGGAATGGCAAAAGAGCGGAGCAGGGGAGGAGGAAGAGGAACGGCTGTTGAGGGGATGCAGGGGAGGAGGGGAGAGGTGACAGAGGGGACAGAGGGGAACAGAGAAGGGGAAGAGCACAAATCAAGCAATTGAATGGAGGAGAACCCAATGAGTCTTGGATTCCACCCAACTCTTCAACTTGAACTCTTCAACCCATAGGCATTCCCAAAATCTGAAACACAACGATTGTGCAGGATGACTATGCCACTAAGTCACTAAGCTAGCAACGAGCGAGAAGTTTGAGAGCTGCAAGACATGGTTTTTTATTGCTCCCTCTAACCATATCAGATTGGTGCTATGATATGTCAAAGTTTGCCACACATGGTGTAATGGTGCGATTATGATCAGCAACGAGTTGAAACTGTAACACACGTGGCACAACTAGGGAGACACGCTTGTTGTGCCACGTGTGCTATAGCAGCAACCCGTTACTGCTTACTGGTATCAGAGCAAGGGAGACGCGCTCCTCCCGCATAGGAAGAAGCTTACTTCCCTCTTACCCTTGATCCGGGGTCGGGTCCATTTCCGCGCTGTTGCCCACTCTCAATAGCTCGGAGCCGTTCACCTGCCAACTTTGCAGCAGTAGCTTCACCCGTGGCACCTTTCCATGTGCACCTTGGCCCAATCTTCGCCTTCGTCTCTTCGGTGGCTCGGCACCTCCTCACCACGCACATTCACACCCGCACCCGCCGTCTCTTTGGCGGCACGTGAGACCTCCATTTGCAACCGCCGCCTCAACTGTTGCCCCTATATCAGCAATAGCACAGCCTGCAGCATTTGACCTGCGTGGGCATTGCTCCCATCATCTCCTCGACAGCTTTCTGAGCCTCGGGACCTCATTGGTCCAGCTCACTTAAGGCAGACAGCACGGCTACAGCAGCTGGATAACACCACCCGCAATACCCAATCTGTGTACGTGCTGCTCCTTGCTGCCATCGCCGCGAACTCGGCGTGTACCTTGGCCCGATCTATCCCCTCCGTCTCTTCGGTGGCTTGGCACTTCCTCAGCAGGAACATTCGCACCCGCACCCGCCGTCTCTTCGAGGGCACGTAAGACCTGCTTCTGCAACCCTGGCCTCAATCGCTACCTCTTCAGCAGGAGTAGCACTGCCCGCAGCATTCGACCTGTGTGGACATTGCTCCCTCCGTCTCCTCGGCGGCTTTCTGAGCCCTGGTAGGTACCAAGGCTCATGGGTCCTGCTCCCTAAAGCACGTCAGGATCAACTAGGTAACACCACCCAAATACCCCATTTGTGTGCGCGCTGCTCCTTGCTGCCGTCGTTGCCTACTTAGCTGCAGTCTAAGTCCCTGGACCTCGGTGCAGCTAGCTGCACCGAGGTCCAACGGGCAACACTTTTTCTTGCTTTATCGTGGTATCCACATTTTGTTCTAACCGCACTAGCTACTGTTGCTGATATGACTAGTCATATCAGCAACAGTAGCAACTATCAGTAGCAGCAACGACAACAGCAGCAGCAGCAGCAGCTATAGCAGTAATAGCAGCTGCAAACATTGACCAACACACTTCCTCCTGTGCATCAATAATTATCACCACTATAGCAGTGTCTTCTGCGTTGCGAGCGGCTGTCTAACTAGGCAGCTGGACACCGTAACATCACCCTGACATCACCATCAGACATTGAGCCAATCCCGACTTCACCAGGTCGCCTACTATGAGGCAAGAGCGGAGCGTGAGGTATGGTCAAGTCTTTGCCGCCGTAGTCCCAGGTTTTATTCTAGCGAGGACTTCAATCCGACCGCCAACTACGAGTGGGAGGATGCCGCTCAGTACGCTGCATACTACCAGTTGGCCTCTAATGACTCGTCGACAGCACAGAATATTCCAGCCACAAGGACACCAAGGGATTCACGGCCTTTTTGAATCCTCTGTAAGCCCACCCGTTGCCATAGAACACATCGGCATAGACAGCGTGTTGCTCCTGGTAGGACAATACCAACAACTGCAATAGCAACTTGAAGGGCCTCAAGTCCTCACCTCTCTATTTCTCCAGCTATCACTGGCTTAGAGTCCGCCTCATTGGCACCCTCTGACTTTCTTTCTATCCTAGAGGCAACACTTTTTCTTGCTTTATCGTGGTATCCACATTTTGTTCTAACCGCACGTGTTGCTCATGTACCTGCTAGCACTGTTATTGGGAGAGCTACTGAGGCGCACACCACCGCTACAGTCGATCAAGGGCCCCTTTCTGTAGCTATTGTGAACGCAGTTATCCAGCTCTCTACTGTGGCAAACAAAGTAGCAGCAGCAGCCCAGCAGCAGTGGCTAATTCTTTCTCCATCACAATGGCCTCCATCCACACCTCTATGTCGTTGGCCTCCTCCACTCCGTCATCAGTGATACCTAGTCATCATGTTCTGGTCCTCGTCTCCACAATAATAGTGATCTCCACACTCGCTGCTGCTGTCGTAATAGGTGTTGTGTCCTCCTCATCTCTGCATCATTCACCGTAGCAGTCATCGTAGCATCCACAACAGTTACACTTCCTCCTCTCTTCTCACTCTGCTACTAGGTCTGGTGAGCATGGAATCCTCTTACCCTCTCTCTCTTGTTCGTCCCTGTATTGGCATGTTTGTACGTCTAGGTCCGTTGCCTTGTAACAAAACCTCGAGCTGAAACACCCATCTCACATTTCCCATGCCAACTGGGACAAGGAAAACTCCGTTAGAATTTTCTTGATAGAGTAACATCGCTCGTACCATGCCAGTTGACGATGAGCAATACGTTTCCTTGCAAGCAGAGCTACAGCATGAGCGTGCTACAATCCAAACTTCTCTCACTGTCCAATGCACCACTGAAAAGCGATTACGTTGTCAGTAAGATGATCACGACAATTTTGCAGATCGCATAGCAGACTTGAATCTGAACCGTCTGCAGCCCACGTTACGCGCCGACCCCTCTTTTTCCAATGCTGTTCGTGTTGCTAGTACATTCTCCGCTATACGCGCTTCCGCATCCAACACCTTTGGCTTTATTCGGTCTGATTCCCTTGTAGTCGCTGCCGCAGCCAGTGTAGTAGTAGCCACAGTACTCTCATTGCCTCCATTGTGCAAACGGGACTTTGACACGTCGCCACCTCACTTCACCGTTAACTTAACCTTCTCATCTTGAGGGATCCGCTTTAGTGCACAGGGAGAACCGCTATGGGAATGTTACCATGAGCCCAATCCCTTTGCAAATTCACCCTTTGTCCCTGTCGAGTCCAAGTCAGCATGAGATGTTTATGCTCTCATCCGTGGAGGGCTTGATCATCTCACTGATAAGGTCGGTTCCTACAATACCGACATCGCACATTGCACGCTTGCTAACCCAGTTGGTAAATACTCTCTTATCAAACGGCACTCCACAGTAATAGGACATGCAACACAGATTGCCCTCACTATCCAGTTCAACACGATGGCCATGTGTAGAGATGAAACTGCTGATCCCTATTAGGCTCGCAGTCTTTCACTGTTGTGCGACCTGGACAAGAGAGCATCTGGACAACGTCCAGCAGTCCTCTCCATTATCAACAGCCTCATCCCCGAGTTGTTGGAAATCTTCAGAGAGGTGAAAGCCTCTGTGCTCGAGCGTCTTGTTACCGAGCCCGTTCGTGACAACAATCCTCCGAGTATTTGTGCTCTTTGGGAGTTCACTGCTCAACGTCTCATCGACTAGTGGAGCGCCTTGTTGAAAACAAGTGTATTCACTGAGCAGTCATTGCCGCTACTATCATTGCGCTTCCTTCCTCATCCTCCTCCACCTCTACCTCATCTTCCTCAATTTCCTCCATGCCTACTACCTCCCTCAACACACAAGGGGGTGGCCAAGGTCGCAAGAAACGCACAGATGGCACTTTCGGCGGCGGGTCAAGTGGTGGACAAGGGGCGCGCCGAAAAGGGAGAGGCTCCAGTAGCTCGTCCTCCTCTCCCTCATCTTCGAGCACTGTGACGTGCTGGAATTGTGGTGCTACCAGACACTCTCCCTAAGTGTCCTGCACCACCTGACGATGCATGCCTTGCCAGCGTCATGCAGGCGCATTGGGCACGCTCCTCTAGTAGGGGGACCATGTTAGACCGGCACTCCAAACCCCGATGGCAACCCCCAGTGATAGGGGGGTAGAGGGTGAGGTCCTCCACCGGCAAGGACCTCACCGGGCTTCTCTCATTGGCGCCCGCCATCTGGCATCATCATTACACCTGACCCGCATGAGGACGATCGCTAGTTGGAAGTAGCCCTCTTCCATATCGTCCACCAGTGCCACCTCCGTGATCAGAGAGGTGAGACTGTATGTTCAGGCTTGGGAACTTACGTGTGAGGGGGATGGGACTCTTCGTGGTTCCGCATCGGGCTTCATTCAGAGGTGTTTGCCTGTTGATATTCTCTGGATTGAGGACTAGCAATTTATTCGCTTGCCCCATTGTCTTCCTACATGTGGTCAGCAACTCTCGTCGTACTCTACCATTGTTGTTGTCAGCCATGTTCCCGCATCGGTGCACGTGTCAGGTAGTTTCTGGATCCCTGACATTGGTGTCACCTAGCACATGACGTCCTCCCATTCCTCTTTTGTCTCTCTGGGTCCCGTCTACTGTGCTCGCTTTGTCCGTACTGGCTCCATCATGTCAAGTTGGTCAAGTTTGTTGGGCCCGGAGGAGAACCGTTTCTACCAGACGTGTTGTACGCCCCCTCTCTTGAGATGATTTTTCTCTTTGTTAGGACCCTCGATGACCCGTCGCACAATTGCATCTGTGTCGCATCGCATCAGCGGTCGCATTTTACTTCGTCGTACACGCTATTATCGCCTCTTCTGTGTTCCCTCCTTTGTGCCTGCCTTTTCCATAGTTACACTTGTCCATGATGTACGCTCTCTCTCCCCAGCGCACGTGTATGTATTACATCGTCGCCTCTTCCACGTTGACACTATCATAACTGACAGCTTGCTTTGTCATCAGCCTGCCCATGGCCTTGACGCATCCACCTTCTCTGTCACTTGTTCTGCTGACTACCTTGTCTGCGCTCAGGACAAGATGCATTGATCTCCATTTCCCACTTGTGATACTTGCACCGTCCATCCCTTTGACCTCTTGCATGCTAATGACATGGGTCTTCTTCCTTACGATGCTTTAGGGGGTTGGTCGCTTCGTCCTTTGTCTCATTGATGACTTCTCCCGGATGTGCTGGGTCTTCAACCTCCGGCATAAGAGTGATATGTGCTCGGCACTTGAGTCTTGGCTTCCACATGTTGAGCTTTCCTCCAGTCGCCGTTTGCGTGCCTTTTGCTATGACCGTGGTGGAAAATCCATGGGACCCACTGCTCACTTCTTGTCTTCTCGCAGGGTGTGTATGGAGCCATCGGCTCCTTACACATCAAAATCGCGTCTCCAAATTCTGGAACCGGACACTTGCTAATAGCGCTCACACTCTCTTGAGTGCCTCTCAAGTGCCATACCTCTTCTCCCTTGAGGCCATGTCTTACATGACATGGGTCTGGAACCGTGTTCCTCATGGTCCTCTTCCTCGTCATGTCACCTCTTTTTAAGCGTTGGTTTGGTCGCTGAGGAGAATTGTGCCCTGCTCATGTCTGGGGCTATGTTGCTACGGTCTGGCTCGCACGGACCTCCGGGACGGTAAGCTTAGCCCCCCTTGCGTGTCTCTGCACGTTTCTTAGTAATTCTACAATGTTCAGGGCCTAGCGCTGCTGGGACACTAACCGATTGTGAGTCATCAATTACCACGATGCTCTGTTCTTTGAGGACGTCTTCCCTCACAACTTCTCTTACGTCGCTCCACCCTCCTCTCGGTCCTCGCTTCATCAGCTTAGAGTGGTGTCTCTATCAAAGCCTCTGACCTCGGGGGCACTCGTTGGGATATTTGAGAAGCTTTACCAAGAATTACACTATAACTCAATGAAGATCATTTTTGGCATAGTTTCTAAAGTTCCAATACTATAAAGAAGTTGGCTGGAGTTTGCCAATTTGCACGAGGTTTTGTAAAAGTTCAGAAAAAAAAAATCCACAAGGTCGTTGAGCTACCAGGATGGAACTTTGGTCGGCTGGGCAGTGGGCCAAAGCTCCCAAAGTGCATGGAAGGAAAGATATGAGCACATGGTATACCACAACTTTGATGTCAAACGACAAAGTTTTGGAGTGTAATCCAGTCATGTACTACAAAACTGAATAGACTGCAATCCTGTAGCGGGAGGGCCGGTTCGGCCCTCCCACCTCGCTGAAGCGAGGGGTGGTTGCGCACCAGCCCTCGCGTCAGCAAGGGCTGGCCGGCGGCCAGCACTTCGCTGGCCGCCGGCCAGCTCGCTGCCGGCCGGCTGGACGGCCGGCGGCCGGCCAAGTGACCGGCCGGCCACCGGCCGCCCAGCCACCAGCCGCCGATCGCGGCCTCAGCCCGATCGACGGCTGAGAGGCCACGAGGGCCTCGAGGGCGAGGCCTCGTGGCCTCGTGCCCTCGCCCCCCCCTCGCCCTCCTTGCAAAGTAGCAAGAGAGGACGAGGGATAGGGGGAGCGAGGGTGAGTTGAAATTTGCTGGCGCGAAATCGCCAGCGTGCCTCGCACGCGACGATTTCGCGCCAGAACGACAAAATATGAATCGAAGTTTGTTTACGACGAACTTCGACATAAAACGAACGAAATAACTCGTGCAAACACACGAGTTCGAGGTAAAAACCCCCGGTTTGGGTCCCAAAACCAGGGGTTTGGTTAAAAACGGAAATGGGCCTCCGGAGACTCGAAATATTCGAGTCTCCCTGCTCTGGGTCGTTGATGACGATTGCCCCTCAGTCTTGCGAAGGGGGTAAACCCCTGACGCGGACTGAGAACGCCATTCTGCGAACTCCGACGACGACTTCAGAGCAGGGGCTGGAGACTCAGCCCGTTACAGTGGTTCTCAGAGTGAGACGACCCTCGCGACCAAGGGTTCGACGGAAACGGCGGCTACGACATAGATAAAACGCCACCGGCAGCTACAAGCAGCAGCAGAAACGCCAGAAGGGACTACGGCATCAATACTTCCCGGATTGAAGCGCCGTAAAGTGCGTTGCAGAGCTGGAAAAAAATCCTACTTGTTGGAGCCACTTCCTTCCAGCCTCTCCACACTTCCAAGAGGCTAGGAGGATTTTTGTGGGGCGGGTTGGGGAGTTCCCACCTCTAAAACCACAAAATCCTCCTCATTTTCAAGGCTCCCTCAAACCTCCTTCATCCAAAAATTGGGACAGCGTCCCTCCCCAAGCTTAGGGACTCTCACGACCTGAGAGCACCCTAAAAAGAAGGAGGGTGACAACTTGGGGACTTTTGGCGGCCCCCCCAACACCGCCGGCTCAAGGAGGACGCCGCCAAAGGGCGCAAGACGCGCAAAGAAGACTGAAGAGGAGGCCAAGGAAGACAAGAAGACAGGAAGAAGACAAGAAGCTAGAAGAAGGATTGGAGGAATTGTTAGGAATTGTGTAATTCCTCTCCTATTGTTTGTTCTAGCTTTGTGAGCGGTACTCACACTTCTTGTCAATTCCTTGTATTGTAATTTTCTGTTTTCCTAGGTACTAGTGCTTGCCAATCGCCGTGAGTCACGGCTTAGGAAGTCTAGTTCCAAAATCCACGACCTTGTGCCGACGTGGCGGCCTAGGAAAGTAGAGATTGAATTTACAATTGCCTCACCGATCGTGAGAGCAAGGAGTTTGTGGGAGGCGATTCCTCCTTAACGTTGTGGGGTGATCCTCACAATGATCTTCACGTGCTAGTTGCACAAGCGACGAGATGGCAAGTGCCAGACCGTCTAAGGCCAACAAGGGCAAGGTGGTGACGTGCTCACCACACGTCCTTGGCGGACTCCAAGTTTTGGGAGCCGCCACCGCGAGCACGGTTGCCAACCCAAAGGCAACCGTACCGCTTAAGGCAACCGTGCCGCCTAAGGCAACCGCACCGCCTAAGGCAACCGTGCCGCCTAAGGCAACCGACGCCAACCTCGGCGACACCGAGAAGCGTGCGGAGGCCGCAAAGGTGCTCGACGAGCACGTCGACGCGCACATGGGCGACCCCCATGCNACCCCGACGAAGAGCACGACGTCGACGATGGCGAAGGCGACGAGGATCGCGACCATCGCCATCGTCGTGCGACAAACTCGAGCCGATTGCTCGAGAAGGGCAAGACGCCCGCCGCATCGCCTGAAGCTGCCGACGGCAGCGAGACTGCCGAGAGCAGCAAGGGCGTTGAAAGCAGCCACACGGGGAGTTCCCGCGAGAACGAGCCGGACGACGTCGCCGCAAAGGCAATCCGCGATGACCGTCGTAGGCTCGCGGAGTTTGCTGCCGAGGCCGCAAGCCGACTCAAGATCACCACCGGTGCTGGAGATTCGGCACCACTCGGAGGAATGGGGGCGGACCCTCCTTCCTACGATGCGGCCGCAATGGGGCAAGGCAGCGCCCACTCGAGCGTCGTCGCCGACAACAATCTCCTCCGAAAGGTGGGGCTCCTTGGAGGCGTGTACGCGAACCGTACCCTCTTGCAGTGGGTAAGGGTGCACGGACAACGCGAGGCCCTGGAGGCTATCGCCGATGCTCTGACGACATCAGAGCTCAAGTTCGCGTTCGCCAACCGACAGGCCCTCATCGGGCAGAGCATCACGGACCTTGACCGTGATCGCCAGCTACAACGCCTGGCCGCCCTTGAGGCAAGCCGCCGATGCAACGACCTCGACAAGGCGTTGCAGAGCGTGACCCAGGTGCGGATGCAGCAGCAAGTGCCACGTGCCGCAGCTGCGGATGCCATTGCCGGTGGCAGCGACGACTTGCCTACCTCGACGACTTCGGGGTCGGTCATGAACACGTCCTTCCTCCACAGTGTGGAGATCTTCCGGAAGGGCGTGAAGTTGACCGACTGGCTGAACCGTATGGAGCACGTTCTACGTGTCCACAAGGCTCCACTCAGCCAGTGGGGCAACCTTGCCACGACGCGGCTTGAAGACAAACTCTTCAAGTACGTGGTCAAGGAGTGGACTGCACAGCAGCCGCACCTCGAGTGGCAGCCCATGCCGTGGGAGACTTTTTGCGCGATCATGCGCAAGAAGTGCACCCAACGTGAGGAGGCGCAGCGCGCCTTCCACAAGATCAAGGACTTCAGGCAGTTGGGCAGCTCGCTCGAATCCTACTTGAGCGAGTTCACTACACTCGTGGAGGAAGCCGAAAGCTTCACCGAGGGCGATGGAACTCAGACGTTCAAGTATCCGGAGTGCATGCTGCTGGAGTACTTGCATGATGGTCTCACCAGCGAGAAGCTGAAGGACAAGACCACCACGACAGCCACTGGCCAAGCTTGGACAAGCTGGAGGGCGTTGCGCGACTACATGAGCGAAGTGTATTCGGCNGGACAGCGAGGCGGGGCCAAGGGCAAGCAGCCTACAAACCCTCCAGCCAAGAAGGCTGGTGGACACAAGGGTCCCAACAACAAGCGCAGCCGCGAGAATGACGAGCTGCAGGCGGCGCGTGAGCGTCGCAACGCAGCCTTCCGCGAAGGGCTCTGCCACAACTGCATGCAGCCGGGCCACTTTAGGGCTTAGTGCCCTGAGGCTGCTGGTGGTGGACAAGAGGCCGCAGCGCTAGCTGCAGCAGCGGCACCTCGTGGGGATGGTGCAGCAGGAGGCCGCGGACAAGGCCGTGGACTAGGTCGCGGTCGCGGCAATGGGCCCGGCCGTGGTAACGGACAAGGCCGTGGGGCGGGTTTTCCCCACCCCTGAGTGACGTCAGTGGGGACCACTCAGGGGTAAAACTGGATCACGAGTGTGAGTTCATGTTTTCAGACGAGGATGTTAAACAATTTGAGTTTTTGACGAGTTCAAATTTCTCTGATGTTTTCTCCCCTCTCATTGAACCTCATTCTGCACTTGCTGATCGACATTTCCCACTAAATCTTGCATCACCAGACGAGATGCATGAACGAACCTGCTTAGTGGTGGCGACACCAATCACTGTGCAAGAGTTGTGTAACACAATGATTGAAGCAAACGCCCTCAAAGCAATGAGTTCAATCACGTTCGCAGTACCTTTAGTCGACGATTTCGACCCAG
>SZWC01009387.1:0-38319 GCA_023375785.1 Penium margaritaceum | reverse complement strand
AGAGAGAGAGAGAGAGAGAGAGAGAGAGAGAGAGAGGGAGAGGCGGGAGAGGAGGTGGAGGAAGCATCTTGTAGTAGCAAGACTGGCAAGACTGCAGGAACACAGTCACTCCTACGGCGGGAAGCAGCAGCATCTTAAGCAGCACAGGTTAGGGAAAGAAGGCGGAAGGGGGGGAGGGGCGAGACGATGCACAGCTAGACGTTGTAGGCCCAAGACATCGCATCGCGCCATGTGCTGTTTCAGCTTTCAGAGGGCCGGCCGGACGATTCCAACCCGCTGCCCGGGATGCGTCAAGCAAGTCACGGTCATGAGCGGCCATCAATGACGCGTACTGCAGGCTCCCGGAAAAAACCTCGACCCGGGCAATCCGGCACCTCACTGCCGGATAAAACCGGTAGCCTTAGATCCCGAGACTAGGCTGCACCTCGAAAACGAGTTCCTGCCTGGGCAGCAGGGACAGCTGCTGTTCTTCTGCGCTCGCCGCGGTGTCCTTGCACCTCGTGCTGCTCCCATGATTCAGGGCCTGCGCCTCGTGCTGCCGTTCTGTGTGTCCTGGGGCCGACGCCGCCGCCGTCATCACGCCAGAGCTCTCTGCGGCAGCCATCGCATACTTCTGCCAACACAGTCGCAGTCAGCGTAGACCAACGCTGGTTCCAAAGCGTTTACCGTCCCTCCTTGAATCGCACATGGCGAAGTAGACCTGCCGCACGTCCGTATGTCGCGGGCCGGAGAGAGGACTAGGCAGCGCTGGCGATGCGTCCTTGATCGAGAGAACGAAGATGGCACCTTGGCGAGTAGTCGAGATGCGGCGCCATGAAGATCCCCTGACGCCTGCTACTAAGGGATAGTGCGATAAAAAAAAGTTGCAAGCAACTCCCGTTCAAGGGGGTACTAAGGCGGAATAGGACAATTCCGCCGCCACAACTTCCCACGTCGATGTAAACAATCTCCTCCAACGCTGCCTTCGCGCATAGTACCCTATACAGTTGCGAGTTCGTTAGAACACGCGGCCCAACTTTGTAGGGCGGTGCGGGTAGAAGGCTGCAACACTTCGGACCGAGTTCTAGCTCCCGAATGCCGAACGGATTGTAGCGGAAACCCTTTTTCGGTATAATTTTAGCGAAAACGACGCAGGTGGCGGGCAAGTTATGCTGCCCGTGGAGCTTTTGTGATAGGTGGACCAACATGCGACCTACATGCGGGCTACCAAAACTTCGCACGATGCGTCAGTTTGAAGGACGGGCAGCGTCGTCGAGTTGCTTTCGACGGTAGCGATAACTTGATAGCGATAATTTTTTGGGAGGGATTCACGAAGTTGCGTTTGGGGTGCTGGCCGGCAGAAAAAGAACGTGCAACGACGGGCACTGGAAAATTGTTGGAAGGGGCTCATGACCATGCAGGAAAGTGTGCCCCATGACGTCATACTCGTATCTAGCAACTCTTTAGAACACCTGCAGCGTCGATGTATCTTCGAACTTGAGTTGCTTGCAACTTTTTTCATCGCACTATCCCTAAATTTTTTTTTTGTCTCGTCAAGTGAGGAGTAGAATGGCAGTGTGTGACAACTCCGAAGGGGTGTCTTTTTCGGAACAGTGAAGACAAGAACGATGCCGCGTTCGTGAGGTCGAACAGGAGCGGTGCCTAGTTCGAGATCGGTCACCAGCGATGCCATGTTTTTCGGCGTCGCGCACCAAAAAACATGGCATCGCTCATGACTTCGCTACAGACAGCTTCGCAGCCTAGGTGCTTGCTTCGGCAGCGATTTCAGGTCAGCGACAGCTCACCTAAATGCAACTGCCTCAGATCACTCGAGCGCACGATGGATCGAGCGACGANCAGTGAAGACAAGAACGATGCCGCGTTCGTGAGGTCGAACAGGAGCGGTGCCTAGTTCGAGATCGGTCACCAGCGATGCCATGTTTTTCGGCGTCGCGCACCAAAAAACATGGCATCGCTCATGACTTCGCTACAGACAGCTTCGCAGCCTAGGTGCTTGCTTCGGCAGCGATTTCAGGTCAGCGACAGCTCACCTAAATGCAACTGCCTCAGATCACTCGAGCGCACGATGGATCGAGCGAGGACTGGAATTGACCGCGCAGTCACAAAGGAGAACGACAACGAGTTAAATGGCACACATGTTCCGGAAAGTTGAAGGTCAGTCCCGCATTGCCCTCATCGGGGGACTGAAAACCACAACTACAAAATGCCAAATGTTTTACCCTTATACTCTTGAATTTTTAGAGTGAGTTTTCAATCCGCCCCTCATCTTCCAATTGAAATTCAAAATCTGTACTAGAGGTGAAACTTTGCACATTTATGAAGAAAAGCATGTTATGAGATACTAGAATCATTAGTTTCGAAACAAATGAACACATGTGCATATTTACGTGTGCATAAAGTTATCATTATGGATAAAGAATATGAATAGATAAATAAAGATACATTTTACATGAAACTTTCTATAGATTAATATGCATGTTAAAATAGATAAATAAATATGAACATCGACAAAGGAAATGGATGATGGGTATAAATAGATATGTATGAAGGATAAGCATACAAAAATAGATGTATATTTGGTTTTAAATATAGATCTAAATATTTATTAATATCATCATCTAAAGATATAGTTAGAAGATCAGATGAAGATATGAGTTTTAATATAAAAAGAAGAAATTATGTACAATTTTTTACATTTGATGATACATATGAATTCAATTATGTAAATATTATTACATATTTGAACACAAAGATATAAAAATAACTATTGCTAAAGATATAGTTAAACATTAATCATTACATATCTATCCATATCCAAAAAATGGATTTACATGTATAAATGTATAAATTCACATGGACATGAATATCCATGCATTCATCCATTTTCAAACTCATACCTTTATATATTTACATTGATGTTTATATTTATATATTTATTTCCATATATACCTACGTATATATAATTACCCTTGAAAAATATATATTTGTTATAACTAATGTACGTCCTTCATTGATATCTATATATGTACATCACTATATACATACAATGAAGGCTATATGTACATTTTCATCCACAAATATAACCATATGCACATATTTATGCGCATTTATGTTCGTGTATTTTAACACAAACTACTTTTCAGGAAAAAATTATTGATTTTTACACAAATATATATTACCTCCTTGATTAATACACATTTAAGACCGTTAAGGAATCTCAATTTAAGAAATCAAGGCAAATGAAAAAAATTATTTCATAATTTCAAGACTATTTGAGTGAAAAACCCGATACATTGTATTTATGACTTCCAGTCCCCCCAACTGGGTAATTGGAAATTGACCTTCAACGTTTTGGAACATTTTCGGCATTTACCTCGTTGTCGTTCTCCTTTGTGACTGCGCGTTCAATTCCACTCCTCGCTCGATCCATCGTGCGGTCGAGTGATCTGAGGCAGTTGCATTTAGGTGATCTGTCGCTGACCTGAAATCGCTACCGAAGCAAGCACCTAGGCTGCGAAGCTGTCTCTAGCGAAGTCATGAGCGATGCCATGTTTTTTGGTGCGCGACGCCGAAAAACATGGCATCGCTGGTGACCGATCTCGAACTAGGCACCGCTCCTGTTCGACCTCACGAACGCGGCATCGTTCTTGTCTTCACTGTTTTCGGAAGGAGCACTTGTGCGGGAACGGAAAGATCCCCTGCTCTACATACCCACCCCTCGGCGAGATTCCACACCACGCTAGTCGCCCAGCGTGCGTTGGAGGCTGGTCCAGTCTCGCTGAATTTCGAGAAGGCAGGAAATGCGCGAAACTTTCCAGATCTTGCTACAGACATTACCGCGAGATCTGCGGGAGACATGACTGCTGACCGAGCCTGAGACAGAACAGAAGACAACGACGCAGATCCTGCCGCAAACAGTGCGGCAGGATGATCATTTTCCGGAGCACATCGTGTCGAGTTTTTCCCAAGATTGAAGAAACTGCAATTGAAATATGTATTTCATCATCTGGTTCCAGAAGTCGACGGCTTACAGATTTCCGAAAGCCGATTTTGTATCGGGCGCTTTGGCATGTCGCAGAACGTCGTCCGCGATGTGACAATGGCGATCAGTTGCCACGCATGTCACACCTCGAGTTTGCCGTTAATGGTGAGTTCATTGTGGCCTCTGTTCTTCCTTGCGCGAGCTTAGTATTCTGCTTATAGCTTCAAATAACTGTTGATCGTCGTCAACAGATTCGCATATTCTTCGTAACGAGGAGACCGCTTGCTCCCCGAAAAGGCTCGCGCGCGACTTCCCTGCGCATTCCGAACTTTGGCAAGACTGGACCGACTTTCACTGACTTTTGCTGAGTAAAATTGCAGCTAACAAGCGAGTCAACGGCTGACGCCATCAGCGGCTGCGAACCACCTGGGACCGGAAGTGAAACTTTGACAAGGTGAAACATTACATGTTCTATGTACAACATATTCATCTTGCACCAGGAGAAAACATCGCAAAAGTTGGGTTTGCAGCTCACATGAATTTTCGGATCGCTGAACTGCAGAATAAAAAAGAGTAAACATTCGATTCTCCAACGCCTTAGCAATTCTGGTCGCGTCGGGCGGTGGACGACGACCGGTCTGGACATTCCTTGGACGACGGGCAGCAGCCTCAGACCGCTGAACAGTGCAGCGGTCCGACCGAATCATGCAAACCGCCTCTCCCGTGCATTTGAAGCGGAGATTTCTTCATAAACTACATCGGCCAGGCGCTTTCGCAGGCAAACTAGACTGCCAAACATGCGTGTATATTTGTCGCATCCTTTGTGCAAGGAAAACATGCATGTTGCAAGACGACGAGGCTCCAAGTGGCGCACTCGGCGTGGTCAACTGTTTGCTGCGGTTGACGTCGGCGCGATAACATCAACAGTCTCCGTCAAAGCGACGCCGTCGTAACTACTCCAAGCCAGGGCCGTCATCCACGGTCAGTGTCTCCTGGATAAGAGAATCGGAGCCGTACCTACGACCACCGTCATTCCCAGTGACCTGTAAGATTCAGCGGCCCGTCACTCGTCCTCCTGTCCCGCGCAGCGGCGAACTGGTCGCAAACGGACAACCGCAGTCTTGTACCCATGTTGTCTCACGTGCAGTAAAAGGTCAACGAAAAGATTATCAAAGCCGCAAGATTCAGTTGAACGGAGTGTGACCATTGCCGAGTTCTGCAGTTACTGAATTCAGTATTCAGCCATCTGCCCCAAAAAGGCGGACCGATGAAAAAGAGTGACAACCACTCCCACTTTCAGTCACTATCTTCAACAATCGTGTTTTGACCGCCTTTTTGCACGAGATTCCCTCCATTTCGTGGACATCACTGAAATTCAGCCATGTTCTTGCACACAAGTAGGTTCGAACCCGGGCACGTGAGTCTCGGCCAGGAGGGTGCGAGGCCTCCATTCGGAGAGGACTGTGCGAAAAAGTAATCCACAAACAACGGCCGATAGATTTAACAAATGTGATTTTTGGCTCGAGGTTTGAGTTCACTGAATTCATTCACGTAATCTTCAGTGAACTACACTTGCAGTCACTTTCTTTCAGTGAAATGAGCGAAAAGGGGGCCCGCGGTTCGGCTTCATCGACCGCCAAAACGTTGCGAAAAATTTTCGAACATCGTAAGAAATTGTCGAGCATCGTCACAGAATTAGGCGGGTTCAACACACTTTTCGCCACCTCGCTCGTGTACATGTCAGCTCACCCAGCATACGTGTCAAAAAACATATAGATTTATACATATGCATCTTGCATCTTCACTGTCGATCTTCGAAACCCCCCGATTCCTCGGCGGAGCTTCTCGATCCGACCACTCTCGACGCGACTCCACGCGCGTTGCTTGACGATCGACCCAATGACCCCGGCTATTCCTCGTATGAACGAGGAATACAACTTGACACTTGTATATATGTGTTCGATCATTTCGAAACTTGTCATCAAGGTAAAATTATCGCTTATTATGAATTGCTCAGGTGTCCCAAATGCTTAATCGTGTTCTGCCTCTCAACTTCTACCTGTTCACCATCTACGCTTTGATCGGCATAACACCTGGTAAAAGAGCACATCACTGCTGGAGAGGCATCCAACTACTTTACCCTTCCGGGGAACTACCTCGCACAAGCCGTGAGCACATCTCGCACGTCAAGACATCGCAGACTTAGCGACTACGAGGTGAAGTGAGCGAGCGCATCCGACGACCACCAGCGGATCTTCGGCGACGACTTCGGCAATGGAGGAGAAGAACGTGCCTATGCATGCGAACCCTGAAGCGCCAACGAACGCCAGCGTGGCAGGCTATGCAACAGCTAGATCAACCCCTACGGCTCCGACGACCAATCCGGTCGCAGATCCAACGACGTTAAACCAGGCGCCCCTACCGACAGCCTCGACGACGACAGCACGAGCGACAGGTGGCACCGAACAACACGCGCGAATCAACAAAAAACTGGCGAATCGTACCTCCGCGCTCGAGAGGATCAACGGCCACCTGCTCTAACAACTCAACGTCGCGATGGGAGGCTCATCGCAACGCAAGTGCACGAGTGGCGGTACTCATCGAGAGAGATACCAAACTCACACGCGAGCCAAAGATTCGTTCGGCCCCTGTCCAACCATTCGGTCCTGCAGATTCCAAGGGACCAACGATTCGGATGTGGCTGACGAGTCTGGAGGTGTGCATCACCACTCTTAGGGTCAATGACGATCGAAAGAAGATTGACCTCGCGGCCGCGCTTTTACTTGGCATAGCACTTAGTTGGTGGTCTGATCTAAAGGCCATCCAACGGCAGAAGGAGACCGACGGGGCCTCATCAACAGCCAACGGCGCCCGTCTCATATCGCCGACTGTAGGCCTTCTGCCCTTGGAGCAGATCAACTTGCAATGGCAAGACGAGCCGACGCCACCAACGGACTGCAAGAGATATCGTGCGCAATGCTCGCACGATTTGGACGACTAAACAAGAAGTCTGACGTATGGTACAAGCTCCAGCGTCTTCGTCAGCAGTCTAGCGTGGCAAAATATATGCGTAGATTCTGCGAGATCACCACCAGTGTAGAGATCGCCCCCGACGAGCTCTGTTTTCACTATAACAACGGCCTCAAGCGAGACATCCGTCGAGTGATTGCCATTTCCGACATCCAAAACGACTTACCGCGGATGATCGTCGTAGCAAAAAGAATCGACAGTGCCGACTACAACGCTTGGATCCAAGAAACCTACGGCTGGCAACCTCCTGACGACAGTCATCCTGGGAAAGAAAAAATCTAATCGGGGGACTCCTCGACTCCAATGGAAGTAGATGTTGTCGACCAAAGAGATACGCGCACCTGCTACAACTGCGGAAAAGTCGGACACATCGCTCGCAACTGTCGAAGCAAGCAACAAGCCAAAAAGGGGGAGAAGTCACAGAAAGATGAGTTGGAAAACTACAAGGGGCATGAGTGAAAGGCGCGACTCCTATACGTGAGGAGCGATCTGCGCCGAATAATCGTCCATCTGAACGGTTTACGACACCGCACAAGGTTTCTGAGATTGCAAAGTTTGACCAGGGGTACAGGACGACCAATCAGAGATACTGCTAAAAGTGTAACCCTGAGGTTGCAAGAGTCGCTCAAAGGTACCGGCACTATTGGATGGAGGAGCTTCTCACACTTGTGAGAAGAAACGACATGGTTCGCAAAGTGGGTTTGCAGACCAAACCAGGGGTGGTTGAAGGAAAATCTGGCAACGGGAGATTGTGACTACGAAGATTCTGAGAACCACTACGACTACAAGTGGGAGATCACAAAATCATTTTCGAATGAGATTTCTTTTACTGACAGAATTTGCAGGTTGACTGGAATAGCGACAACGCCTATGTGGAAATTGACGATGCCAAGCGACAACTTCTACACGTGGGGCGGAATACGATAGCGGAAACAGCAGAGGAAGCCATGGTAGCCAACAACCGACAACTTGTGCAGCAGATACTACTCAACGTGGCCAAAAACTAAATGCAACGAGGAGCTCATGCACGGCTTGTACATCTCCAGTCAATGGAGGAAGCATAGGTGGCAATAGCTGACTCATCAGCCTGATCAACCTCATCGGCCTCATCGGCATCAATAAAGTTCGCGATGGTACCCAAAGAGTTCTCACCACTCATCCAAGAGTTGGCGGACGTCTTCCCCGACAAACTCCTAAAACTCCTACCACCTCAATGCGACATGGACCATCCGATGCAATTGTAGGAGGCATCTCAGAGCTGCAAAGAGACTGCTGTTAGGTGGACTGGGAGGGGTCTGAGAGAAAATCATACTTGGCATACCGGTTTTGGCCGTGGGGGCCTTCATCAGTGCCATAAGAAAATCTACACAGAGAAGCCAGTGAAATACTAGCATGCAGTCCACGTGCAACGCGGGAGGACATGTCTGAGGCTCTACGCAAAAGGAACAGGTCGTGCTAGGTTTTAGCACGATGGTCATGTCCCTTGAATGGTCACCGGTGGTAAACCGGTGGTCAACCTTGTAGCCTAGAGGTCCCAAGGTAGGATCTAATTTTTCTAGGTAATATCCAAGCCAAAATAGGACGACCAGAGAACACGGACGCATAAGAACGTTGGAGACGTCTAGAAAAGCGCCGTAGATGCTGACCAAGATGTAACCTCTCCACTTTTGGAGTTCGGAGAGTTTTTAACACCAAGGGTCGTGTATTGGTCGATTCAATGGCATGAGGATTTTTGCCACGGAGTTGGAGAAGTATTTGATGGCGATGAACGTGGAGAACCTGTGAGAAGATTGGACGTAGGAATTTCTGAGGGTAGCCGTGTGCTCGAAGACGAGCAAAGGAACTTCTGTTTTATCTCAAGGAAGTCCTTGGCGGTTGACGTCCGAAGGAGGTATCGTCGGAGCTCATAGTGGAAGAATGCTCTTAGACAGCTTCGAGTGTGGTAGCTGTGAAAAGGAAGATAGAGATGTCGATTCACTGGTTTCTGGTATGTCACCAGATCCAGGATAAATGATGACTCAAACCTTTTACCTTTGTAGAGCGTGAGGTCGAGGAAGTCAACAATCGTAGTAGAAATGTTCCACGTAACGCTGATGTTTTCGTCGATGCCGTTGAAGGTGTTGAAGTAGGAAAGAAGGTCTTCTTGGTTGTTTGTCCAGAGGAGGAGGCCGTCATCAATGTATCGTCCATGCAACAAGGGTTTTTGATTTTCTGCCTGGATTTTCTGCCTGGACCATCTTAAAAACCAAAGAAAAAAGGGTTTTTGATTGCATCGCCGACTTCCTTCTTGATCCAAAAAGCTCATAAACAGAATTGCAAAAGCGGGTGCTGTTGGCGTACCCATGGCTGTGCCTTTGATCTGTTTGTAGGTTGTACCAAAAAACTCCACAAACGAGTTGTTCATCACCCAGGAGAGGAGTTGGATGGCAACTGGTGTTTTTGGATGTTGGGCTTGATGGAGGAGGCCTTGGATGAAGATGAGTGCTCTCGAGATGGGGATGCTGGGATAGAGAGCCACCACGTCGTATGTAGCCAGGATCACATTCGAGGGGAGTGTCAAACTCTTGATCTCAAGAAGTAGAGAGATACTGTCTTTGAGATATGTAGGCTGTTATTGCACAAGAAGCTGTGGTTCTGAGTCAAGCCATTTGGAGACATTTGTTGTGATCCAGCTATGGCTGGCTGCGATTGGCCGGCCCACATGTGGTGTTTTGTGAATTCTGAGCAGGCAGTGGAAGGTGGTTGGTTTCCAACCACCCACTGGTTCTTTGAGAAAGAAAGTCCAAAGAGAGGAAGAAAGCATGCCAGAGGTGTTGCAGCTCGAGCTGAAACCAGGGAGCAAACCCACGGTTTGAGGGGCCTATTGGATGAGCGATCACGAGTTGACCGCGCTGAAAAAGTAGCTCGACGAGATGCTCAGTCAGGGGATCATCCGCCCATCTGTGTCATCATATGCCACATAAGCACTGATCGTAAAAAACAAATTTGGTGAAATGCGGATATGCATAGACTACCGGGCGTTGAACGACGTTATCATCAAGAACCGCTACCCTCTTCCCCGAGCAGATGAATTGTTCGACCGATTCTGAGGGGCTTGATTTTTCACCAAAATCGACCTACACAACGGTTATCACCAGATTCGCGTGGCAGACACCGACATCAAGAGGACGGCATTCCGAACACGCTTCGACCATTTCGATTTCACGGTCATGCCGTTTGGACTTACAAATGCCCCGGTGACGTTCATGGCGGTAATGAACATTATTTTTCGTCCATACCTCGACGATTTTGTCGTGGTACACCTTGACAACATCATGGTGTACAACTGCACCCCGCAAGAGCATGATGCACATCTTCGAAAAGTTCCCGAAGTTTTGCAAAGAGGAAAACAAATCAGAAAACACTCGAAGTGCGACTTTGGTCGCCGTTTGATCAAAATTTTGGGTCGGTCATCAATAGAGGATGGATCACCATGGATTAGAAAAAAGTGACAACAGTCGCTGATTGACCGACGCCAACCAATGTCCAAGACGGTCAAGTTTTTCTCGGCTATTGCAATTACTACCAGTGTTTTGTATGACGTTACGCCCGAGTGTCAACGCTTCTCTCCAACCTCACTCGAAAAGAAATCGAATGGCGGTGGGGAGAGAGCGAACAAGAAACGTTCACCGCTCCACGGAATGCTCTAACCTCCATGTCAGCCCTACGATTAGCCGATCCAATGGTCAACTAAGTCATGGCTACAGACGCCGTAGATCAAGCCATCGACGCTGTCCTCCTGCAAGATCATTGCAACGGGGAACAACCAGTCACATAAATGTCACAAAAGCTGCGAGGACCGGAACTCAACAACCTCATATACGAGAAGGGGATGATGGCAGTTGTACATGCATTGAAAACATGGCGATGCTATCTTGAATGCGACCTATGCATTGTACGCATCGACAACCATGCGCTCGAATATTTGAATACATAGCCGAACCTCAGTCTACGTCAAACCCGATGGATGGAGCTCCTCAACTTTGGGTTCGAATACTATATTGAGTATTGGCTGGGAAAAACCAACCCAGAAGACATGCTCAGACGCCGACCAGATCTCCTAGTTGAGGTAACAAAGCTACAGCTACAGCGAGATCCGTATCTCGAGCAGTTGTTCACATGAAGCTACAATCAGTATGGTGGATACGACAAGGAAAAATCCTGGTACGATGCACCTTATTGGCAGTTACGATTCACTCGCTAGGTGGTCGTTCCCCCGAGCGATGAACTTCGCCGCATGTTACTCAAAGAGTACCACAACACCGGTCAAGGTGGACATTTTGGAGAAGATGGGACACTGAAGAAGCTGGTGAAACAATCCTGGTGGGACAAGATGCAATCCAACGTGGCCAACATCTGCAAATTTTGTGACAAGTGTTAGCGACAAAAATCCCGTCGTACGCGGCCACATGGACTTCTGCAGCCGTTCCCAATTCTGACGGAATCATGGACCGACATCTCCATGGAATTCGTCACAAGATTACCAGTCACACCCGAGGGATACGACCGCAATCCTCGTGGTTGTGGACAGGTTTTCTAAAATGTCCCACTTAACTTCAACAACAACCACCGTCACCTCCGAGGGAACAGCATGGTTGTTTCTAATCAACGTCGAGCGGCTACACAGCGAGCAGAGGACCATCACGAGTGAAAGGGACGGTTAATTCACCAGCCATTTCTGATGCGAACTCATGGCTCGCTACAACAGTCAGATTCAGCTTTCAACAACATTCCATCCTCAAACCGACGGCCAAACCGAGCAGACCAATCAGACGCTCAAACAACTTCTTTGAACATAATGTGAACCTCATGGGACGGATTGGGCAGAAAAGATTTCGACCGCTGAAATCGCATACAATCCGGCGATCTCCACCGCAACGAGCAAAATTTTGTTTATAGTGGTGTATGGCAAACTTCCCGCCACACCAGTCCGGCTATACATCCAGAGCAACATTCCCGCGGTTGACGTTCAACGCCGTGACTTCTCTTCCATCTGAGAAGAAACATGGCAAACTCTCACGAAGACATAAGCGGCGATGAAATGAGCAACTCACTGACATCGCAGCGGCGATGTGTTCGTCGCTGGCAACAAAGTCCTTTTCAGTTCGGCCAACATCAAGCTTCATGGGGCTGACTGTTTGATGCTCAAAACCCGAAAGTTGGGACCATTTGAGATCGAGCGCATATAGACCCCCATGATTGCATGACTCAAACTCTTCGATACTATGCAAGTTCATCCGATGTTCCATATCACCAGACTCAAGTACTATTGCAATCCCGGAGAGAACTTCCCCGGCAGGGATGTACCTCCTCCTCTTGTACAAGTGGACGAGGATACAGAGTACGTCATCGAGGATATCCTCGGCCATCGACAACGTGAGAAAACGACAAAATGTCTTGTTAAGTGGCACGGCTATGACGCCGTGCAAAACAGTTGGGAACCCTACGACAACCTCCGAGACGTCGACTACCTGATCAAAGGATAATGCCGCGATCACCGGGCCACATCAACACGCGCACTGGGACGTTACAACTAAAAGGGGAGATTTGTTACATACCAGACGTACATGATTCCCTCGTCTTCCGAGTGGGCATTTCTATCATCAAAGAAATAGCCCACCACGCGACGAGACCTAAGTTTTCGCTCCGACGGTCGAGAACAATTCGGCCAGCTGCCATCGCCCTCTTGCAATCCGTCTCGCATCTTCTGACAACTTTGACCACTTTGGAGAATCGACAACGGAAGTGTCACAAACTTTTGGTCAACTTCCTAACGTATGAAGAAACATCTCAATTTATAAACATGCATATTGCATCTTCGCTGTCGATCTTCGAGGCCCCCCGATTCCTCGGCGGAGCTTCTCTATCTGACCAATCACGATGCGACTCCACACGCATCGCTCGACGATCGACCCAACGACCCCGACTATGTCTCATTCGTAACGCGACACTTGTTCATTTATGTTCGATCATTTCGACACTTGTCATCAAATTACACTTGCCGCAAACTATGAATTGCTCAAGTGTCCCAAATTCTTAAACGTGTTTTGTCTTGCAACCTTCTACCTGATCACCATATATGCTCCGTTCGGCATAACAAAAACAGCCATACCCAAACATCCAGAAGAGCTATATGTCCATTCGCTTGTTACATCCCTGATGTACACGAGTCCCTTCAACTCGCGAGTGGACATTTGTGTCATTACATTCATGGCCCACCACACGTCAACTTCCGGATTTTTACGCCGTTTGGTTGAGGGCATTGTGGCCAGCTACCTCGGTGTTCTGTTCCAAACGTTTTTGCCAACTTCGACCCCTTTCCAGGTTGGTCAATAGAAGTGTTGCAATCCAGATTCATGTTTCGATATCATGCGTTTGACTTCTCGACGACCCTTGACTTTTCAAAAGAAGCGTCGCGATATTCTTGAAGCCCCCCGACTTCTCGGCGGAGCCTTTCAAATTCACCACTCATGGCGCGACCTCGCACGCCTCGCTTGGCTTGAATGCCGATGACCCAACTTATGCCTCATTCTCATTCTTAGCATTGTATGTATGTGCCCGACACACTCAACACTCGTCATTGAAATACACTTATTTTTTAATACAAATTATCCATTTGTTCCAAGCCTCCAAATCGCCTTTTGTCCCGCACCTCATCCTTGTGAACCACCTACATTCTGCTCGGGTAACAGTTGGTATCAGAGCGCAACGGTGCTAGAGGGGAAACCCATGCATTCACTACATGGTGACAACCTGCCACGAGTCCTCGACGCATCTCTACCATTTATAAGATTGCAGACCTTGCGACAACGGTGAACGGAGCGAGCACACTCTGCCACAAGTAGTATATTCCGGTGTGGCAGATCAGCAGCACACAAAAACTGACGCTCTCTAGGCAAACCAGGCTGCAGCAACAACTTTTGCAGTTAATGGTACATCACCGATGAACCCGATGACCAATCCGGTGACGGACCCCTCGGCCTCGACAAACCCTTTGTCTACGCGGTAACCCGTTGGGACGACACCTAGCAGAATGGGAGGCACAAGCCAAAAAGCACGAATCAACAAAGACCAGTACTAGAGATTGTCGAGAATTCACAGCCTCAATACCCATCTGTTGCAACAGCTCAACGCACCGATAGAGGAGCTTCAAGTTTCTCGTGCGCACGAAGTATTGCTCACCGAGAGAAAATTACAACTCTCGAGTGACTCCCAGGTTTGACCGGCACCCCTGAGCCGTTTGATCCCACAAAATCTAAGGGACCCACGGTTGGGATGTGGCTGACAAGTGTTGGGGTGTACGTCACCACTGCTGGGGTCAACAACGACAAAAAGAGAATTGACCTCGTGGCCTTGCTTTTGCATGGCACAACTTTGAGTTGGTTTTCTGATCAAAAGGTCATCCAACGGCAGAAGGAGACCAGTGGAGCAGGATCAACGGCTCTTGCGACCGCTCTCACACTGTCGACCGCATGCAAACTACCTCTCAAAACAATCTATTCGACGTGGCATGACTCTCATGCCACGTCGAATTGATCGAGCAACTGTAGGTGATCAAAAGTAGTGAGGGAATCAAAGAGACAAAAAGAGGGGAAGACCCACGGGTATAGAACATGGCGTGGAGATGGCAAAAGTCAAATTCGAGGACCAAGAGAGTTAAGTCATGCGCAAGTCAAGTTCTGCGCATCGTGGAGAGAGACAAGAGCGAGCGAGCAACGAGCTCCAATCTCACTCGCGTCCTCACCTCCACCAAGCCAGTGTTGAACCTGTCTTCCCACCCGTTCTGTTTTCTCCCGTTTTTCTCAGTGCACACCGTAGTGCACCAACCACAGGTATAAACCCAGATGACCTAACTCTAACACCAAGTTAGGAGGAGTTGAACACCATCAAAGCACTGAGACCATAAACGATGTCATTGTCCCCATGGACCATGACCAAATCACAGTGACGATGAACGCGCCGGCAGCAGCGTCTCTTCTCTCTCAGTCACCTGCATGAGTGATGAGCGAGATGTGTAATGAGGCCAGAGGTCACAATGTGTCTGAGACACAGATCCAACACTCCCCTATGACCCACAGCCGACACACTCACACAAATTTCACAAGGTGTGACAAACAAGACTATACACGAACATGCACAAGAACAATGACTCAACCAGGAGCACCACGATAACACAACAAGTTGAAGGCATAGACTGCAACCTCGAAGACGTTGCTTCTGAGCGCCTTTGTGAGGAATTCTTCTATCGAGTATCGACTCAGGCGATCTAAACATCACCTGTAGCCACTCTCTCACAC
The DNA here is from genome assembly GCA_023375785.1 of Penium margaritaceum. Classification (NCBI taxonomy): domain Eukaryota; kingdom Viridiplantae; phylum Streptophyta; class Zygnematophyceae; order Desmidiales; family Peniaceae; genus Penium; species Penium margaritaceum. The sequence continues at coordinate 22,971 of SZWC01009387.1, read as the reverse complement.
ACAAGATGATGCTCAATATTGATATACTTAGTGCGAGTGTGGTGCATGCAACCGTGCTTGTCAATAGCCTTGGTGCTTTGATTGTCGCAATGTAGTGTGATGCAACAAATAGGAACACACAGTTGTTGGAAAAGGTGACAAAGCCATATTCTCTCACACGTGCCTGCCCCAAGTGCATCATACTCAACCTTAGTAGGGCTACGAGCAACACACTCCTGCTTTCTCTTCCATGATACTGTGGTTCTACCAACAAGAAAGATGTAGCCAGTGTGGCTAGGAGCATCGGTATCATGGGCCCAGTCACTATTTGTGCACCCATTAACCACGACTGACGGATGTGCCCTAGAACAAGGGCCAGTGCAAGCAGTGGATATGTTGTATTTGACAACACGAAGTGTAGCCTCCAGATGTTGTGCTCGAGGACACTGTGAGAACTGCTCTAGGAAGTTCACGGCACAGCCAACATCTACCCTGGTCATCGTCGCTAGGTACATGAGCAAGCAAATTGCGTTGAGGTAGTTCGTCACATCGACTGGCTCCTCGAGATTTGACACATCCAATGTCTTTATCAGCCTCTACCTGGCTGGGATCATGGGCATTGACAGTGTGGGTACTGTCTCAAGGAGGTAGGCAAAGTGCTCTCCCATGCTACAAACATAGGCGGCCTGGTGAACATGGAGTACGCGGTGAGAGTGGTCTCGCTCGAGCTCCATGCCCAGGATGACACGAGGTGGCCCCAAGTCCTTCATCTTGTATGTGGAGTGTAGGAGTACCTTCACCAATCTCATAGCCTCCTGACTCGATGATTCTATTAGTGAGTCATCCACACAGACAAGGACAGCGACAAATGGGATTAATGGAGAAGTGACAAAGAGAGAGGGTTCAACAGTGCTACGTTGGTAGTCGCCTTTTCAAAGTGTGGACGTGATCTCCTAGTTCCATCACCGGGGTGACTATTTTAGGTCATAGAGGGCCTTTTGTAGTCGCCACACTCTGTTGGTGCCATTGGAGAACCCAGGAGGCTGAACCATGTAAATCTCCTCATCCAAGTGTCCATGCAAGAAAGCATGGTTGACGTCCATATGCTCTAACTCCCAATCATGTTGAGCAACAAGGCCCAGCAAGGTTCAGGCTGTGGTGTAACGGCCAATTTCCACGAATGTCTCCACAAAGTTGATGCCAGAAACTTGAGAAAACCCCTTGGTCGTGAGAAAACCCTTGTACTTGTCAAGCGTACTATCAGACTTGTACTTGCGCCAGAAGACCCACCGCGCATCAATGGCTTTGCGCGCTAGTGGCAGTTCAATCAGCTTGCACACAGCATGGTCGTCAAGAGCCTTTAGCCCGTCACACATTACGACTTCCCACTGCTTCGCATCGAGAGCCGCACATGCCTGACGCGTAGTGGTAGGCTCAGGTGACACGGATGCAGTGCCATCAATTGCGTGACACTCAGTAACGGTGTCAATGGTAGTGGCAGCTACCACACGCATGTGCTCGTAGATGAGCAGGGCATACCCTAGGGTAGAGGTGGGATGAACGACACCCATAGCTAGCCTAAGGGCATCCATGACCGTCGACACAACGGATGATTGAGTCGTCTGTGCTCGAGAAGGACGGACGGACGTTGCAGGGATACTGGAGGTGCGGTGGGGAAGTGAGTGGAGATGCCCACCACGAACGAAGGGTGAGACGCAAGCAGGTCCAGTTGGCTCTGCTGCCAGAGGAGGATCAGCCACAGCAGAGGGGACTGAACTGGATGGCAATGGAGCAGTGGATGGTGACGCAGATGTGGGTGTCAAACTCAGCGCGAGGGGAGGAGAGGACGTGACCGGGAAGACTGATCTGCTCGATGAGCTGGACGACGAGGACAGAACGGACAGCGAGGCAGGGATAGACATCGAGTCTCGTGACTGAGAGAGAATTGAGGGTGCAGGCTGCGAGGTCACGATTGGAGGAACTGAAGATGGGACAGGGTCGACGTCCCCCCCTCCCCCAGCCGAGAGAGCGGGAGAAGGAGGCTACGGGTGAGAGACGACCAAGGCCACGAAGAAATACGGACTCAAAGAATGAAGCATTGCAAGATTCAACAACCCGCTGGCACACGGGGTCCCAAAAATGCCAGGCCTTAGACTGAGAGGGGGCACCAGGAAATGACACAGACGATCCCAAGGAGAGAGCTTGCCATCGCACAGATCATCAGGTAGCTGGACAAAAGCAAAAATGACCCACACCCGAGCGAGACAAAGGTCGGCACGAGTTATGGAACATGAATCAAAAGGGGTCATGGAACCACAGAGGAGGCAGTCGAGGACGTAATTTGAGATCCAGGTCATGTAGCTCATTGTCTCAAAGGTAAAGAGCAAGGAATACCAGACTCAGACATAAGAGTCGGGACACCATTGGCGAGGGTACAGTTCTAGCATTTGGAGATCCCATTCTGTTGGGATGTGTACGGAGCATAAGTCTCCAGACACACCCCCTTAGAGGCAAGGAAACGGCCAGTGGGTCAAGGGAACTCACCACCGCGGTCACTACGGAAAACACGCAAGGACAGCTGACAGGCGTGTTCAGCCTGAGCAAGCTAGGTCTCAATGGTAGGACAGGCTTCGCTCTTATGATGGAGAGAAAAGACCCAAAAGAAACGCGAGAAATCACCAGTGAGGCACAAGATGTACTGACCGACATTACCAAGGAATCATGGGGAAGAGGACCCATGACATCGACATGCACACGGTCTAGGAGAAGATTAGATTGAGACTCAGAATCAAAGAAGGGAGAGCAATATTTTTTACCCTGGACATAGTCAAGGAAAACAGTAGGTCAGGGAGCAAGGAAGGTAGAGGGGGATAAGCCCATAGCTGGTTGAAGACGGAGTATGCTAGAGATGGCATTGGTATGGTGATGTGCAAGATGCCGATGCAATAGTTGGAAAAGGTCAGGGAAGAGAGAAGGAGCGACATGGGAAAGAACGGTGCCGACAGAGCCAGCAAAGTGCGAGAACATGGGAACACAATACAACTTGTCACATTTAACCCCGTGCAAGACAACGCGACCAGTGGGTCGCAGACGCATCGTGCCAACACCGCGACTGGCAGAAAGTCCATGCTCTAATCATCTAAAGAGTGCACCGACAGCTGGGTGAGTCCCAGGAAAGGAACGTACATAACGTCAAGAACGTACAGGGCACCAGAGGGGCCAACGAAGTAAACAAAACCAATGTCCTGAACAGGGAGCAACTGACCGGACCCAATACGAACAAAGCGAACAAGCCCAGCAGGGCCGAGAGAGATAAATGAGGAGTGCACAGTTGCCATGTGGTGGGTGGCTCTGAAATCCAAGACTGAGAAGCCACCCGATGGACAAACAGTGGTAATAACATCATAGATGGCCACAGTGCCAACAGGGGGAACAGAATGAGACGACGTGCACATGGAGCAAGACAACAAGGGAGGGCGATAGACTGCCTATGCTCAATCCATGGAATGGGAGGAGACAACGACCCAAGAACATGACTGGTGGGGTCACCACAAAGCACTGAGTCTGACTGACACGTGGGACCACTGGCCAACAGAGCAACACCCTCACCTCCCTGATTGCGAAGGTGCAGAAGCTGAAGAAGTGACTGCTCTAGCTGACGCTCGCCATCATCCGCGACAGATGCAGCCGGAGCCGAGTGGAGTTACCCAAAGAAGGCGAGAACCACGGGGGAATGGCGTAGGCCAATGAAGGAGGTGCAACGTAGGATGGTGCATTGTAAGGAGGAGGCCAGCCCCATGGGTACAGTAGCAGCGGAGCTCCGGAAGGAAGCCTAGAAATGGACTAGGCGTGGGCACATGATATGGTAGTCAACGAACGGGAGAAAGGGGAGGCACAGGAGGAGGACAAGGATGCTGCAAAGGCGGTGGAGGTTCGTACCCGGTGGGCACGCATGGAACGAGCAAGGCCCAGGTCATCGGGAGGAGCAGGCCACGCACGCGCGAAGTGCTTGGTGGACCCACAGTTCCAACAGACTACAATACTGAGAACCCGAGAAGAGGAGGCAACTGCCTTCTCTTTTCCCTTGCCCTTGCCTTTGCCCTTGCCGCGACCATGACCCTGAGAGGCGAGGGCAGCGGTTGTAGAGGACGTAGAGAAAGAGGATGCAGTAGTGTTCATGGAGGACGAAGAAAGTAAGGGGACTGTGGTGAGCACCGCGACACCTGTGACAGAAGAGCGATGAAGCCGCTTGTTCTAGAGGCTCGTCCACCAGGCAGTGAGGTGCTCAGCATTGAAGTTCCAGGGCACGTCAACCCAGGGGGTGACTTTGGGTGCAGGCTCAAAGGCAAGGTGCTGTATCACATCGGCTTTGACGTCGCATAGAAAACAAGAAAGCTCTGGGATGAGCCCGTTGACCATGGTAAGAACGGTAGAGAGCTGACCAGGAGCAGAGTTACCAAGATCGCAAAGGAGCTTGAGACTACGAGCCCAGTCAGTGTCAGCAGTTTCGTCAACACGCATGAGGAGGGTGTTGAAATCTACAGTCAAAGCACTTTGTGCAGCCTGGCTAGTGATGGTCGTGCGACGGCGTAAGCACAAATGGGATCAACGGGGTGATAAGTAGAGGGATCAGCGTTGAACGTTCCAATGTCATCCACGAGATTTGTAAGAGCGGCGTGGATGAGAGCGCGGACAACGCGAGCAGCTTCAGCAGGGAGTGGGATGAAAGGAGGGTCGGCAGAGGGATTAGGAGGGACGTAGTAATCACAGAGGCGCTCGCCCTGAGCCCAGGCACTAAAGCGCACTTCCTAACAAGAGAAGGTGAGGTCGTGAGAGAAGACAGGTGGCTGGGAGAAGAATTCATGCTTGCATGGTGCAGGGGTAGATGTGGCTGGAGTGATAGAAATAGTAGCGGTGGAAACAGTGTTGGCAGTAGCGGCAGCAAATGAGGCACCAGAGCCAGAACCTGTAGTAGAGCCAGTAGTAACAGAGAGAGACGCAATTGGCAGACGCTTGAGGACAATGGCAACAACTTCATCAGCGAAGGCAGAACAATTATCCTCTTACAGCTTGAGGCGATCTTCAACTTTGCGCTGTGCATCAAGAGCGTGATCAAGCCAGCGTAGAAAGGCTTGTGATGAAAGACTCATCGCCACCCAGCATGGTGACGAGAAAAGTGCTCTTGCAAAAACATTTCAACAACGTTTCTCCCGCTCTAATGGGTGTGGGAAAATGGGCAGTGCCATATGCAATTGTAAAGAGTGTTGGAGGACAATTCCCAATGCAGTCCTAGCAGGAAGAGACGATGGCAAGTACAAGAAGAGCCAAGAAGGAAAACAACAAGTGCCACCAGGTAGGGTGTGTCAAGCAGCAGGAGAATGAAGAAAATAAAGAAGGGGTGAAATAGTAGTAGCACTGGTAGTAGAAAGGACTGACACTGTAGTAGTAGCTAGGACGATCAGGGCAAGAGTACCGGCTACCAACGCTGCACCTAGGGTGGTGACGGTAGCAGCAATGGAAAGACCAGTTGTGACTAGACTGATGGCAGCTGATGAGGTAGACAAAGCTGACACGACTGTGGAGGTTGTGGAGGTGTGAATGGATGCGGTGGAGGTGGCTGCAGCTGTGGCAGCAGCCGCAGTGCTGGACTCGATGGTGGCTACGGAAGAGAAACCTATGTGTCAAGGTGAGTGACTACAGCTGCAATGGGGCCAACAACGACAGCAGTTTTGGTGTAAGCTTTGGTGGCAGGTCCCGCAGAGGTTGATGCAGGCACCAGGGATATCTTTATTGCCGCCATGAAGGTTGCTTCCGTTGTTGCGGCATCGTCAATGACAAAAGAGCTATTATTTATGTGGCAGCAGATGCGGCCAATGTTACTGCTGCAATTACTCTTGTAGTCGCTGTTGTGCTTGAGAGAGATAGCTACAACAGCCAAAGACAATGGCTCGAGTAGATTGTGGATGAATGGTTGTGCCAAAACCCGCGAGTATGCCAATGCTCGTGGATGCAGCAATGTAGGCCCACGTTGACTCCACGATGTGGGCTACAATGGCCTGGTGCTGTGGCTGGGACGGAGGCCCATCCTTAGCTGTGGAGAGGACAGCAGCGACAAGGTTAGAGGCGATGGCGATGGTTGCCCCTTCCACAGCGAGGACCACAAGTTTAAGAGTAAAGGAGACTGACTCTCTCACTACAGTGCTCTGAAACCAGTAGGTCATCCAATGTTGTGAGGGAATGGAAGAGTTCAGAAGAGGAGAAGATCCACGGGTTTAGAACATGGCGTGGAGACAGCAAAAGTCAAAGTATAGGACCAAGAGAGGCTAGTCACGCACAAGTCAAGTGCTGTCCGTCGGGGAGAGAGATGAGAGTGAGCGAGTAGCGAGCTCACTCTCGCCCGAGTCCTCACCTCCACCAGGCGGGTGTCGAACTTGTCTCCTCCCCTCTTGCTGTTTCCTCCTTATTTTCTCATTGCACACCGGAGTGCACCAACCACACGCATGTACCCAGGTGCCTTAACTCTAACACCAAGTTAGGAGGAGTTCACCACCATCAAAAGTGCATAAATGATGTTGTTGTCCCCATGGACCATGACCACATGGCAGTGACGACGAATGCGCCGGCAACAACGTCTCTTCTCTCTCGTTGACCTGCATCAGTGATGAATGAGATGTGCAACGAGGCCAGAGGTCACAGCGTGTGAGGGAGAGAACCAACAGCAACTTTGTGCGTGTTATACTCGCTTGCTTTGGGAAGCTGAACGAGAATTTTGACACACAGTACACACTCCAACGTCTGTGTTAGCAATAAACCATGGCAGAGTACACTCAGCGTTTTCATAAAATCATCAACGGCAGTGACCTCGTCCCATAAAGCTGTGTGTTCTACTACAACAAAAGCCTCAAACGAGATATTTGGTGAGCGATTGCCAAATATCCAAAACGATATTTTATGAATGATCACAGCAGCCGACTGCATCGATAGCGTTGACTACAACGCTCAAATGTGAGGATTTAACAGCTAGCGACCCCAAGGCCACCATCCTTATCGTGACGGAGGGAAGTCATAGTCGACGAAACCTCGTCTCCAATGGAGATCAGCACCGTCAATCAGCGCAATCAACAGCTCTACTGGACTTGCACAAAGCCTCGACATATTTTGTGCGACTGTAAAAAGTGGCAATAGCAAGCCAAAGGTGGGGGGGGGGGTCGCAGAAAGATATTGAGGAGTCAAAAATAGAAGAGGACATGAGTATACGGTGAGACTCCTGTCCCCTCGGAAAAATCTACGGCGGCCAATCGCCCATCTGAGCGGCTCACACCGCCACAGACGAGGATTCCTGAGATCGCAAAGTTTGACGAGGGGTACGAGGATGACCAAGAGACGATATTTCTTGAGTACAACCGAGGGATTGTTTAAGTTACTGAACGGTACCGGCACTACTGGATGGAGGAGTTTCCATAGTTTCACGAGCAACAACATAATTCAGAAGCTGGGTCTGTAGATCGAACCAGGAAAAGTTCAAAGAAAAAACGTCAATGGATGATTGCAAATCCGTCGACTTCATGAACCACTCCAGCTACAAATTGGAGATCTGCACGATTGAGTAACAATCTGGAGAACTTGCCCAATGAGCGGCCACAAAATTATCCACAGGCAAGGTTTCCTGCACCGGCACAATCCGCACGTTGACTTGAGAAACGAAGCGGTTTGTTTCAGCATTAATGGCAGAAAGCGACACTTGCTTCTGGTCGAGAGCCCTACGATGTAGCAGCGGTTTTGGGAAGCAGTAGAGGTGGAAGCAAAAAGAGGAAGTTGCGGCAACCACAAAATTTCAATTCGATATCTTTGGACGTGCCCAAGTGATATCTGAAGCACAGAGCGCAAGCGTGGCTGGCCCACATGGAGAGGAAGAAATTGCAACTATTAAAGCAACATCAAAGGCCTTGACACCTAGGAATTTTGCAGCACTACGGAAGAATTTACGGAGCTCATCAAGGATCTATCAGGGATTTTTCCCAATAAACTACTTTGAGATTTACCCTCGCAATGTGTCATCGACTGTCAGATAGACCTGAAGCCGGACAACATACCGACAGTGTAGCGGAACTTTCAGATGAGCGATCATGAGATGATCAAACTAAAGAAGGGGCTGGATGAGATGTTCAGGCAAGGATTCATCTGACCCTCCATGTCATTCTACGCAGCACGAGTACTTTCTGTGAAAAAGAATTTAGAAGTAATGCAAGTTTACGTGGACTACCGAGGATTGAACGACATCACCATCAAGAACCGCTACCTCCTCCCGTGAGCAGATGAACTTTTAGACCAACTCTGTGGGGCCTGAACGTTAAGCACAATCGGCCTATGTAGCGGTTATCACCAGATCCGCATACTTGATAAGGACGTCAACAAGAAAGTATATCATACCAGATACGGGCACTTTCAAATCACGGTCATGCAGTTAGGACTCACGTATGCTCACACAACATTTATGGTAGAGATGAACACCAATTTTGCCTGTACCTTGGCGACTTTGTCGTTGTGTACCTCGACGACATCTTGGTGTAAAACCGTACTCCGGAGGAGCACGATGGGCATCTCTGAAAATTTCACGAAGTTTTACAAAGAAAGATTTTTTCAGAAAGCTCTTGAAGTGTGACTTTGATCACCGTTCAGTCAAATGTTTGGGCCACATCATCAGCGGCAGGCGGATCACCATGGACCTGAAAAAAATGGAGGTTGTTCCGGATCGGCGGGCGTCCATGTTTGGGACGTCTAGGTAGTTTTAGGTTTCTGCAACTACTACTGTTGTGTAGCGTACGAGCCATTTTTAGGATAAAAAATACAGCTTGAATACAGTTCTCGGGTTTCGGGGGCTCGAGACCGATATCTTGACGATTCAAGGTCTAGAAAATAACCTTGGGCTAGATTCTAGCTTGACTCTAACCCAGATTTGGTCCATATGCCCAGTTTAAGGCAAGAGGAGTGCCGAGATGGATCCTCCCCTCTAGCTGGCCACTAGGGTCTTATTCCCAAGTGGATGTGCCACATGGAACAATAGGGTTTTAGGTTGCATGTTTACAAAAATGCCCTATGACGACCCTGTCCGTTTGTGGCGCGGTTCGTCTCAGCCAAAATGGCCGAGGCGACCATTCCACCACACTCCTTGGACAATTATTTTGAGGGCCTACATTTTGGTTTCACTGTTAGTCGTAAAACAGACCATGTGTGTTACCCGCAGTTTTATAAAGGAATATGCCCGGGTGTTAGTGCCTCTCTCCAATCTCACCCAAAACACCATCAAATTGAATTGGAGGGACAGCAAACAAGAAGTGTTTAACTCCTTGAGAGATTCTCTGACCTCGGCGCCATGCTTATGATTGGTAGACTTAACAATGGACTACTACATAGCCACCGATTTGTCCAATTGAGCCATCGGAGGCATTCTCCTCTAAGATAATGGCAAAAAAACTGTCAAATAACCGATCACGTACATGTCGAGAAAGCTACAAGGACCGGAGCTGAACCACGCGTTATAGGAGAAGGAATGCTCTTAGTCGTCCACGCGTTTAAGACATGGCGGTGCTCCGTGGAATGTTGGCAATGCATCGTCCGCACCAACCATCATGCCCTGAACTATCTCAAGACCCAGCCAAATCTAAGCAGTCAACAAACCTGATGGATGGATTTCCTTGAGTCCCGATTTGACTATAACATCGAGTACCGGCCTCAACAAATAAATCCAGCAGATACTCTAACCAGACTCTATGGCTGAGATGAGCACATTGCTTGTCAAAAGAGATCCGTACCTCGCAATATTGATCGTGAAGGGTTACAAGGAGTTCCGCAAGAATGACAAAACTAGGTTTTTGTTCGATAACCCCTCCTGGCGGCAACGATTCACTCACCAGGTTGTCGTTCCTCCAAACGAGGAATTGCGCGGATGCTATCTGTTGAATGCCACAACACCGGCCTAGGTGGACACTTCGGCGAGGACAAGTTGCTAAAAAAGCTGGCAAAATTATAGTGGAGGGACAATAAACAAACCAATGTGGCGGCCAAAAAATATCGTTGCACGAAGCCACCTGGTTTACTTCAATCCCTACCCATTCTGACGGAAATATGGACCGACATCAGCATGGATTTTTTTACGGGACTGTTTGCCACTCCTGAGGAGTATGGCGCCATCCTCGTCGTGGTGGAAAGATGTTCTAAAATGTCGCACTTCATCCCAATAATGACCACATCACCATTGAAGGAACTGTGTGGTTGGTTTTAAATCAGATCATATAGTTGCACGGGGTACCACGCACCATCATCAGCGATAGAGATGCCGCTTCACCAGTTTTTTTTGGTGAACCTATATGACATGCTACGGCAGTTGGATGTAGCTATCAACGGCGTTCCATCCTCAGACCAATGGACAAACCAGGCAAATCAATCAAACGCTCAACAAACTTATCCAAACTTTATGCAAGACACACATCACTGATTGGGTAGCAAAACTGCCGACCGCCGAACTCGCATACAACTCTGCCACTTCTACCACAATTTGTAAGATACACTCAAGGTGGTATACAACAAACTTCCCGTCACACTGGATGGATTGTAGAGTCAAAGTAACATTCGCATGGTTGACATTCACCATCGGGACTTTACAAGAATCTGGGAGGAAACATGGCAAACACGTGTGAATACATAAGCAGCTATGAAATGAGCAGCCAATTGAAATCAGAATGATGACGTGTTGAGTGTTGACAATCACATCCCCCTAAGCTATGCAAATATCAAATTTTAAGGTTAGGACTTAATGAAGCTCAAATCCCGCTCATTGGGACCTTTTGAGATCAAGCGCATGCAAGACCCAGTCGACACTTGACTTTGCCTACCCGAAAGCATGGCGATTCATCATGCTTTCTACATCAACAAGCTCAAGCACTACCGGGATTCCAGCACACACTTTTCTGACAGAGACATCACACCACCACCTCTTGTATAATTGGGCGGAGATACATAACAAGTAGTTGAATACATCCTCAGACATCGACGTCATGGAAAATTAACCAAGTATCTGGTCAAGTGGCATGGCTACAACACCGTGCACAATATTTCGGAGCCTTACGACAACCTCTGGGATGTCGATCAGCATCTAATCAACGGCTATTTTTACCATCACCAGCCAAGGTCTACTAGCGCGCTGGGATGTCACGGCTAAAAGGGGGGGCAAGTGTTACGTCCTTGTTGTACACGAGTCCCTAAAACTCGCGCGCTGGTAGTTTTGTCATAAAAATCATGGCTCACCATGCGGCGACTTCCGGATTTGTAATCTGTTTGGCCGAGGGAATTTTGGCCAGCTACCCCGACCTCTGGTATTATGTTTGAGAAGTTTCTGACAACTTCAATCCCTTTCCAGAATGGTCAACATAAGTTTCGTGAACCATATCAATGTTTCAATATTGTTCGGTCGACTTCTGGAACATGCTCGACTTTTACATAGAAGCGTTGCGATATTCTCGAAGCTCCCTAAATTCTTGGCAGAGCTTCTACCACCACTCACGGCGCGACCTCGCACGCGTCGCTCAGCTCGAATGCCAATAACCTGACTTATGCTTATGCTCATTATTCGCATTGCATGTATGTGCTCGACACACTCGACACTTGTCATCAAAACACACTTACTTCTCACTACAGATTATCCATTTGTCCGAAACATCATGATTGTCTTTTGTCCCGCACCTCATCCCTGTGAACCACCTACGTTCCGCTCGGCGTAACATCCACACCATACACACAATACAATCATTTTTTTTCAGAGTAACATGACCACCTTGGTTTTGCTAAGTGACATGATATAAATGGAGAAGTGCAAAATCGATCGCTAGTGAATGGTCACCACCTGTTACGTCCCTAACGTACACGAGTCCTTAAAAGTCGCGAGTGGGCATTTCTGTCATGACATTCATAGCCCACCGCAAGATGACCTCAAGATCTTTACGATGGTTGGCCGAGGGTATCATGGCCAACTGCCCCGACCTTTGGTGTTCCGTTCCGGAAGTTTCTCACAAGTTCGACCAGTTTCCATAATGGTCGAAAGAAGTGTCACGACCATATCGATGTTTCAATATTGTTCGGTCGACTTCTTGATGGTGTGCGACTTCTAGAAAGAAGCGCTGCAGTATTCTCAAAGCCTTCTGACTTCTTGGAGGAGCTTTTTAAATTCGGTACTCACAGCGCGACCTCACACTCGTCACTTGGCTCGAACGCCTATGATCCTACTTATGTCTCATTCTCATTCTCTGCATTGAACATATATGCTGGACGCACCCGACACTTGTCATCGAAGTACAATCACTACTTAATACAAATAATCCATTGTTCCCAAACACCCTAATCGTCATTTCTCCCGTACCTCATCCTTATGAACCTCCTACGTTCCACTTGGCATAACACTTGGTATCAGAGCAAAGCAGCACTAGAGGGGCAACCAACGCATTAACTACTTGGTGACAACCTGGCACGAGTCTTCATTGCATCTCCACCATTCAGAAGATCGTAGACTTCATGACGACAATGGTGAACGGAGCGATCGCACCCGGCGACGAGCAGTGGTCTCTGACTAGTACTCTGAAGATGGCGGATCATCAGCACACGAACAACGATGCTCTCCAGGAAAACAAGGTGGCAGTAAGAACTTTTGCGGAGAATGGTGCAGCACTGACAAACCCAACGGCAAATCTCTTGATGGAACCCCCGGGCTCGGCAAACCCTTCACCTCCGCCGCAACACATTGGGTTAACACCTGGCGTGATGGGAGGCATCAGCCGACAAGTGCAAATCAAAAAAGACCTATACCAGAAATTGTTATGATAGGAGAGCCTTGACAACCATCTATTCCAACAACTCAACGCGACAATGGAGGAGGTTCGAGTATCTCATGTGCGCAAAGCAATACTCACCAAAGAAATTTGCAACTCTCAAGTGATCCCATATTCGACCGGTACTTCTCGAGCCGTTCGATCTTTCACACTCTAGGGGACCGACAGTTAGGATGTGGCGGACGAGTTTGGAATTGTACTTCATCCCGGTTGGGTTCAACAACGACAGAAGAAAGTTAACCTTGCGGCCTTGCTTTTGCGTGGTACGACTTTGTGTTGGTGGATCCATTTAAAGGCCAACGACAGTAGGAGACCGACGGAGCTGGATGAACAGCTCATGCGATTGTTCTCACATCGTTGACCATACGCGTACTACCTCTCGAGCAGATTAATCCAACGTGGCATGACTCTTTCATGCCACCGGAAACGTGGAGCAATTCCTTGTGCGTTGCACTCGCTCACTTTGGGAAGCAAAATGAAAAGTCTGACACACGGTAGAGAGTCCAATTTCTGTGTGAGCAGTCTAGTGTGACACAATACACTTGGTGACTCCGAGAAGCTTTCATCGGCAGTAACCTAGCCCTGACAAACTGTGTTTCTAATACAACAACGGCCTTAAACAAGATATCTGGTGAGCAATCTTCATTTTTGGCATCCAATACAACCTTCCGTGAATGATCGCAACAACCGACTACATCAGTAAAGCTGACAGCAATGCTCAGATGCAGGATTCCAACGCATGGCAATCCCAAGGAACCAATCTTTATCGTGGCAGAGTAAATTCACAGTCACCTGAAACCTTGTATTTGATGGAGATTGATGTCATTGATCAGCGTAATCAACGGCTCTGATGTACTTGCGAGAAGCTGGTTCATATCCCGCATGACTGTCGAAAGCGACAACAACAAGCCAAAAGGGGGAGAAGTCACAGAATAAGAGCAAAGAGTTGGGAAATGACAAAGGGCAGGAGTAGACAGCGAGGCTCCTGTCCGGTCAGAAAAATCTGCGCCGACCGATCGCCCATCTGAGCGGCCCAGATCGCTGCAGCCGATGGTTCCTGAGATCGCAAAGTTCGACGAGGAGCATGAGGACGTCCAACCAGCGCTACAGCTACGAGTGCAACCGAGGGGTTGTAAAAGTCGCAAAAATGTACCAGCATTCCAGGATTGAGGAGCTTCTGATGCATTCATTAGCAACAACTCAAACCAGGAGTGTTTGAAGGAAAAACTGCCGATGGACGACTGCAGATTAGTCATCTTTGCAAACCACTCCGGCTGCAAACATGAGATCTGCGTGACTTAACTATCCGGAGGACTTGCCCAGCGAGCGACCACAAAGTTAACCTGGTTTCGTGTACCGGCATAATCTGCAGGTTTGCTAGAGCAACGAAGCAGTCTATGTCAGTATTAATGGCAGAAAGCGACACTGCGACGTATAGGCAGTTATGGAAAGCAACATAGGTCAAAGTAGCAGAGGAAGTTGTGGCAACCACAAATTGCTAACCAATATCTTTGGACGTGGGGAAGCAAAAGGTTGTAACAGCCAAAGCGACATCCACGAATTTAGTATCCAGAACGCTTGCAGCCGTACCGAGGAGTTTGTGAAACTCAACACTTAGTTCAAATAGGTTTTTCCCAACGAACTACTCCGAGAGTTACCACCGCAACGCAGTGTCGATCTCCAGATTGACCTGAAGCTGGACAGCAGACTGACGGTGAAGGGTACCTATCAGATGAGCAATCACGGGCTATCTGAGCTCAAAAACCAGCTGAACGAGATGCTCGGTCAGGGGTTCATTAGGCCCTCCACGTCTCCCTACCCAACACCCATGCTTTTTGTGAAAAAGAACATAAGAAAGATGCGGATGTGCGTGGATGAACGCACATCCATGCACCGCTACCACTACCGCTACCCCCTCACGCGAGCAGATGAACTTTTCGACCAACTTTCTGGGGTCCGGGCAGTGGCTATAATCAGATCCGCGTATCTGATAAGGATGTTGCAAAAATAGCATTCCGCATCAGATATGAGCACTTCGAGTTTACGGTCATGTCATTTGGACTTACGAACGCCCCTGTAATGTTTATGGCGGAGATGAACAACATCTTCCGCCCGTGCCTTGACGTCTTTGACATCATGTATCTTGTTTTTATTCTGGTGTACAGCCGTACCCCGAAGGAAGACAATGGAAATTTTCAAAAAGTTTCTGAAGTTTTACAAGGAGAGAAAATCTCCGGAAAACTTTTGAAATGCGACTTTGGTCGCTGTTCGATCGAGTTTTTGGGCCACATCATCGGCGGCGGACGGATCACCTTGGACCCAATAAAGGTGGAGGCAGTCACAGATTCACTGATGCCCATGCATGTTTGTGACATCCTGGTACATTGAATTTTTACATTTACTATCGTCGATTCGTAAAGGACTACACCCGGATGTCAGCGCCTCTCTTTGATCTCACCTAAAAAACCAGCGAGTGTAGTTGGAGGGACAGTAAACAAGAAGCGTTCAACTCTTTGAGAAATGCTCCGAACTTGACGCTAGCCTTACGATTAGCAGATGCAACGGCGGATTGCATCATGGCCACCAATGCAGCCAATTGAGCCATCAGAGCCGTTCTCCTCCAAAGCAATAGTGGTGGAGAACAACCGGTCGCGTACATGTCGCAAATACTATGCGGACCAGAACACAACTATGCAGTGTACTAAAAGGAGATGCTGGCACTCATACACATGGCAGTGCTACTTCGAATGCCGGTGATGCTTCGTCCGTACCGACCACCACTCTTTGGAATATGTCAAGAACAAGCCAAATCTGAGCTGTCGAAAAAATCGACGGATGGAGTTCCTTGAGTCCAACTTCAACTACGACATCGCGTACTGGCCTGGAAAACAAAATCCGGTGGATGCTCTAACTTGAGGACCAGATTTAATGCATGAGATCAGCATGTTGCTCGTCAAACGAGACCCATACCTCACGAGGTTGTTTGCAAAGGGTTACGAGGAGTTCAATGGGTACGACAAAACCAAGTTCTACTTGGACGGCCCTTACTAGTGACGTCGAGTCACTTGCCTAGTGGTTGCTCCTCAAAACGAGGAACTAGGTTGGATGCTATTGGAGGAATAACACGACACTGGTCGAGGTGGGCACTTCAGCGAAGACAAGACGCTCAAGAAGCTAGAAAAGTACTTCTGGTGGGACAAGATGCACACCAACGTGACGACCTCCTACAACTTATGCGGCCCTTGCCAAAGGCAAAAATCTCATCGCACGCGGCCACTTGGTCTACTCTAGTCCCTACCCATTTTGACGGAACTATAGGTCAACATAAAAAACGAAAAACAAAGATACAAACGGTTCCAATGGAGGTTGTGCTGTTCACCTCCACACGGTAGCAGGACAATTTGGTGGCTCGAGTTTGGAAGTCCAAACTTGAGCCACCAAATCCACGGCTCACGCTGCTCACTCGTATTGATGGGCAAGCGGCATTGCTGTTGTGTTCCCCCCCCCACCCCGACCAAAGCTTGCTTGGCTTGCCGCAGAGTACAGCCGAGACGCCCTGCTTGTTGCTACCCAACTCAGCACCAAGCCTACCCTCCTCGACGGTGAGTCACCCACTTAAGCAAACCTTGCACACCATTGCCCGCTGTCCACTCTTCTACTAACGGACACTTCGTTATCCATCTACAACTCCACCGTGGCGAACACCTCAAGTAACCCTCACGTGTTACTTTGATAAGGTGTCTAACGACGAACGGTTTGCAACCGTGCAACACTACCTATAGCGTCTTTCTGTGAGACAAAAACCTCTCAAGCGACCCGTCGGCGGACTGAAGAAGGCGCCCAAGCACGTGGAGGTACTCGGTTCTACAGGGAAACCGTTTATTGCTGGTGAACGGTCATCTAGTGATGGACGTTCAACGAATACCACCACTTCATCCACGCCTACCGCATCCGAGAATGTGAAGCATGGCATGTAAATCGATTGGATTTGCCGTGACCATCTCAACCACATCCACAAGGCGGTTGTGAAGTGCCACAACATTCGCATCGTCATGAACCTCCTCCAATGCGTGTTGTGCGGTCGGGGAGGCCATTGTCCCTCTAACAAGCTAGCGACATCCACCATCTACAAGTAGTACGTACGCGGCTCCAAGACCCCCCTTTCTCACATCCTCGATGCCATGTGCAAGGCTCCTAGCAAGCCCATTCTTGATGGGACTCCCGACGCCACATCGCCATCCGAAATGCATGGATGCCGGGGATTCCACAACCGGCATCCTGCGGTAGTGGCGGCGGCCGCCGAAGAGTTTACACGGTCATGCGGCTTCGGGGTGTCAATATGTTCACTCACAGTACAATCCATTCTCTGCGGTATTGTGGAGTACTACACTCCCAAGGAGTTGACCGAGAATGGCGGAATCATTTCCTTTGACAAGATGCGGGTCCATGAACATGCTTCCCATGAAAGTAAGCATGTTTCCTTTGTACCTTGTCCGCTTGCATGAATTGCTCCCCCCACCATGGTCACTTTTATGTGCCTACTCCATTGCACATGTGTGTGTATGTGAAGTTAATTTTTGCCGAAAGCACCAAAATGGTATAACCGGTTTGCCATGCAACCAATGAGGGAAAGGCGGAAGGGTGGCACCTAATGCAAACTCCCAATCATTGGGCGAGCGAGATGACCACCCAAGATTGGTCTAGGCATGTCCTCAGCCTGTGGTACCAGCGCAAGTGCGCCGCGAAAGGCAAGGAGGCCGGGACCGAGGTGTGCATCGTCTTGCTTGATGCATGGCGGCCCCAATGCATGGAGACCTTGCGGGATTGGCTCACCGAGACCTTCCCTTACGCCATGCCTGTCTACATCCCCGCGGGTTGCACCTCTAAGGTGCAACCTGCAGATGTCGGGCTCCAATGCCCGTTCAAGGTGTACATCACAAAAGGCTTCTCCCAATGGATGACCCAAGAGTACCAGAAGAACCCACAATACCGCTTCTCTCTCAAGACAATGAAAGAGAATCTCGTGCAATGGATACTTGAGTCATGGCACCGTTTAAAAGACATGCGTGAGATCGTCACGTCAACTTGGTTGTGTTGCGGCTACGATGACATTTTCACGCAAGACTTGGAATATATTGCCTTACAACAATGCATAGGAAAGGGTCTCTTTCTAGTCGACTCAGAGCTTCCCAAAATTATGAACAGCTTGGATTGTAGGCCAGATTACTCTCAATTGTATGGTGTACAAAAATTAAGTTGGCAATCCCCCATTTTTCCCTTTTCTATGATCCCTCCCACACTTCCTTTCCATCCCTACGTCCATGTCCTTGCCTTGGTTCCATCAATGGCTTCATGGGTGCCATGGCTGGCTTGGCTCGGTTGCTCTCTTACACTTTCTTGTGTGTTTCCATCATTTCTCTTGCCCTCTGTACTAAGACACTGCCGCTACTCTGCACCTCCCCTCGCGCTCCCCTCCATTGCTTGCAGGCGCGACGGAGCGCCGTGGCTTGACGGTGTCGCAACAGACCGCGAGACCATTGAGCCGCGACTAATTTCTGGACCACCTAAATTTGAACACCACCGGGCTTGGAACTTTCCGGATTTTTTTGACAGACCTTTGAATAATAATGGGCCAGTCCGAAACAGGCTAGAACATTGTTATGGGCCGGTCCCGAATAGCAATGATGATTTAATTTGTGAATTTAGGCGGGAGTAGGCTTTTACCATACCATTATATTATTTGGTATTTGAACATCTCAGGATGGAAACTCAAAACATACCAACTTTAATACATTCAACCAGCATGATGGTGTCAGAAAGAGATGTTACGTATTTGAGTGCATGTCGTGTGTACCAAGATTACACACGGCATGCACTCGGAAAAATGGAGTTACCCTGCCATATTGACAAGGCGACACCTCCATGGTGTTGTGGGCTGACCCTTTCAAAGGCCTTGATGTGCTAGTTGCATGCATGATGGAATGACAAGTGCCGCGCCGTCCATGACCAACAAGGGAAAGGTGTTGATAGCCTCACCACACGCCCTCGGAAAACTCCAAAACTTGGGAGCCGCCATCTAGAGCATGTTTGTCAAGGCAACAAAAACCGTACCACCAGAGGTAACCTGTGCTAAACTCTACGATATCGAGAAGTGCTCAACGAGCACAGCAACGTGCACGTGGGTCAATTCCACACGTCAATGGGTACACTCAAGGAGGACCACCCGAGCATGGACCCCAACAAAGAGCACAACGTCGACGATGGCGAAGGTTACAAGGATCATGAGCACTGTCATCGTCGTGCCGTGAACTTGAGCCAAACGCTTGAGAGGGACAAGGTTTCCACCGGATCGCACTAAGCTACCAACAGCAACGAGGTTGCTGCTGGTAGCAAAGGCACCAAAAGTACTCACATAGGAAATTCTTGCAAGCACAAATTGGACGTTATCGTTGCGAAGGTGACTTGCGCCTATGGTCCAAAGCTTGTTGAGCTAGCCGCCGAGACGTCGGGTCGGCTCAGGATCAGCATCGCCCATGGAGGTGCGACACCATCCAAAGGAGTGGGTGTGGACCACCCTTCTTATGATGTTGCTACCATGGGATAGACCCACGCCCACTCAAGCGTCTTCCCTCACGATAGTCTTGTCCGGAAGGTGGAAATCTTTGGAGGCGTGTATGCAAACAATACCTACGTGTAGTGGATAAAGGTGCATGGACAGCTTGACACCCTTGAGGCTATTACTGACATGTGGATGATTTCATAGTTGAATTTCGTGTTCCTGAACCTACTGGCCCACAAAGGGCAGAGTATCATGGATCTTGAGAGTGATTGGCAGCTACTGTGTGTGGCCGCTCATGAGGCAACTTGTTGATGCGATGATCTTGACAAGGCGTTGCAGAGCGTGACCCAGATGTGAATGCAACAACGATCGTAGCGTGTCGAAGGTGCTCATGCCACCACTAGTGCTGGCAAGGACTTGTCTACCTCAACGGCATCAAGGTCGATCATGAATACGTCCTTCCTCCACATTGTGGAGATCTTTTAGAAGGACGTAAAGCTGACTGACTCATGAAATCGCATAGAGCACATTGTGCGTACCCACAAGGCTCCACTCGGCTAGTGGGGTAACCTTGCCACGATGCGACTTGATGACAAGCTCATCAAGTATGTGGTGAAGGAGTGAGGTGCACAACACCCATGTCTAGAGTAGCAATCCATGCCGTAGGAGGTGTTTTGCACGATCATGCACAAGAATTACACCCAACATGAGGACGCGTAGTGCACCTTCCATAAAATCACGGACTTCATGTAGCTGGGTAGCGTGCTTGAGGCGTACTTAAGCGAGTTTACCAGACTTGTGGAGGAAGTCGAAAGCTTTACCGAGGGTGATGGGTCTATAACCTTCAATTACCAAGAGTGCTTGTTGCTAGAGTACTTGCTGTTTATTCTCTACTCTGTATATTTGCCCTCTGTTGTGGCCATGAGTGTGCAGGGCCTGTTGACGCTGAGAGTGGAGGTGACACACAGTGAGCGCACGTGCCACCAGTGGCTTGGCATCACCTCTGCCCGCTCCAGATGTGCTTGCCTCCCTCCTCGTAGCAGTGCCTCTGCTCCACTAGACACAGCAGATCCTGCCTCTTGGCAAACCTAGTTCGATTCCTCTTTATCTTGATGTTGCTGTGATCTGGCCTACTTCGGTCCCATTTGCAACCTTGTGTCAATTCTGTCTTTCCTAGTTAGGTTTCAAACTCAGAATTAGGTTAGAGTGGGAAGGTGTACCTCGAGTGGCTTTTGCCCTCGCTGTTCGGTGCGTGCCGGCAAGCTCTGCTCGCCGGCTGAAGGGTGAGCTCGAGTAGCGAGACTCACGTGTAGCTCTCTTACCTGTTGACGTGCTAGGTGTTGGTTAGAGCTAATGGCCGCCTCCATGGATCCGGATGTAACTTACTTGTTCCTTCACCGTTTAAGCTGAGAATGGTCCCACTGGATTCGTACGGTGTCTCTTACTTGCGTGATGGTCACGTTACCAAGAAGTCAAAAAAGAAGACCACCACAATGACAAGGGGCCAGACTTGGACAAGTTGGAGGGCATTCATGACAAAATGAGTGAACCATTTCCTCCAAACCCGGAGCACTACTTGGATACACGGACAAACGCATGTGCACAGCAAGACCACAACATGCGCATGGACGCTACAGGGGCAGGGGAGTCAACCGGATAGCGAGGCGGCAGCAAGGACAAGCAACCCATAGACCTTCTAGTGAAGAAGCCTGGTGGGTACGAGGACCCAACCGCAAGCATAGACGCAACAATGACGAGCTGCAGGCGGCGCGTGAGCGTCGCAACATAGCCTTCCGTGATCAACTCTGCCACAAATGTATGCAGCTTGGTCACTTCAAGGTGCAATGCCTTGAGGATGCTAGTGGTGGACAAGATGCCGCTACCTTGGCCGTAGGCGACCTACCTCGTGGGGAGGGCACCACACGAGGCCGCGGACAGGGCCGTGGACATGGTCGTGGCTACAACATATAGTCCCAGCCTTGGAATCAGACAGAGCCGTGCTACTGGTTTTCTCCATCCTTGAATGACGTTAGTGGGAACCACTTAAGGGTAAAACTGGATCACGAGTGTGGGTTCATGTATTTAGACAAATATGTTAAACAATATAAATTTTTATGAGTTCAAATCTCTCTATTTTTTTCTTTGCTCTTATTGAACCTCATTCTACACTTGCTTACTGATGTTTCCCACTAAACCTTGCATCTCTGAACAAGACACATGATTGAACATACTTGGTAGTGACAACACCAAACACTATGGAGGATTTCTATGATGTAATGGTTGAAATGAACACCCTCAAGATGATGAGCTCAATCATGTTGGCAGTACCTTTTGTCGATGACTTTGACCTAGGTAAAGTGAAAGATGCGAAGGTGCTTGCTGAATTCACAAATAGCCATAATGTGTGAAATTGGGTGTGTGATCATGGAAGTTGCGGTGCCTACCATATCAATCATTTGCTAATCAATAACTCAGCTTGTCGTCATCTCTGAACAATATGCGTGAGGACCATGGGTTACACATGTGCATGGACTATAGGGTGCTGAACAAGCAGACTGTGAAGAACCGATTGCCCTTACCACAAATTGAGCACTTGTTCAACCAACTCCAAGAACAAAAGTATTATATCCTTGTGTTTTTTACGGGAGGGTGACCATGTACCCACATTATTCTCGATAGATCCCCCACATCCATGGACCGCATAATAAGTATGCCATATCCACGACTTCGCAGATTTTTGTAACTATGTCAGAGACTCGCACAATGTTGAACATGACGGGGTGAGGGAGAGAGAAAGAGAGAGAGAGGATGGAGGAGAGTGGAGGAGGCGGGAGGCGGATGGAGCCGGGAGTAAGCCGCGGGGCTAACTGTCCCTCTTGAGCAGTGTGAGGGGGGAGCGCTCTCGAATGCTGTGAGGGGGGAGCGCTCTCGAGGGCTGTGATGGGGGTCGAGGCACGTGACTTAGGCGAGAGATTAGATCGAGGCGAAAGACAAAACTCTTTTTGGAAAGAATGAGAGTTTCGGAGCGAGCCACACGGACCCCTATCGGATCGCGTGGCTCGACTCCAGAGGTTTGCCATCTAGCGTGGAAAACCACACAGGGCAACTAAGGGGCCCTAGGGCAACAGGAAGCGAGTAAACAATGAGCGCGACCCAGCGCGCCGGTGTACGTCGCACGAGGAGCGAATACGGAAGTAGACTAGGATACACCCCAGACGGGCAGGAATAATCTAGGTGCGCTAGTCAGGTTTGAAACTTCAACACACAATAAGAACAATACATCCAAGTTTTGGCAGAAATTCCGCATGTCGACGCAGCATACCAAGCAACTTCGACATGGAGAGGTCAGCTGAAACGAAAAGGAAGTATCGCAAACCCTTCAAAAGATGGGTTTGCGATAATTTCATTGCTCTTTGAGTGGCTTTTCCATTTATATGTGTATGTATATGTATATGTATATGTATATGTATATGTATATGTATATGTATATGTATATGTATATGTATATGTATATGTATATGTATATGTATATGTATATGTATATGTATATGTATA
>SZWC01009386.1:53210-96801 GCA_023375785.1 Penium margaritaceum | reverse complement strand
TGAAAGAGCTCGCCGTACCTTTTTTTGCTAAAGTTCCCCTCCCCGTGGCACCCAGAAAATTAAGGTTCGGTGGGCATTTGGGGGCTTTGGCTCGGCAGGCTGTCGTCAGCAGGCAGCGCACGGCGTCGATTGAAAAAATTGTTTTTGTCCATGCCACATCCAGGGACACGAGAAGCCTGACTCTTGTTTTCCGTTTTCCTTAAAGAAAGACTTAGTGTTGGCGTACGTAACACAAACGTAGAGTTAACGGCACGGTTGGGCAGGAAGTGGGATGAAAAAAGCGACGGCAACAAACGTCTCTGTCGAAAAAAATTCTGGCTAAATGCGCTTGTTTCAACCAATGGTTGTACTCTTTTCCTTTTTGATGAGTTTGCCAGGTGTAACTCGTGTAGACGCTGACAGTTTACCGAGCAAACCATGGCCTTCTTTAAGAAACTTCTTTCAAGGGGCATGCAAGAGAGAAAGAGAGAGAGAGAGAGAGAGAGAGAGAGAGAGGTTCATCCGATGACAATCGAGGACTTTCTAACGGTCGTGATGACTACAAATGTGCGCACAATCCTAAGAATCTAGGAAACGACAGAAAGATACCATCTAGGTATCTGGCTCGCTGCACTCTTGCATGTGCGCTCCTGGCTTGTGCNTGCAGCCCTTGTCCTATCGCGCACAAGCAACAGTGGCGAGCGAGAGATACCTAGAAGGGATCCGGCGGGCCGCTGCGCGCCGTTTCGTGCCCGGCCATTGTACACACCGTGCGCCGCACTGTGTGCACAACGGAGGGGGTTGGCCATGCGCAAGCCGGCTGCAGCCCGTGCAGCTGGCGTGCGCACGCCGTCGGATCACGCGGCAGGGGTGATGTTGCCCCGGCCGTCGGCTCCCGCCGGCAGCCCCACCCGTAGCTGGGGTGGCGAAGGGGGTGGAGGGGGGGGGGGTGTTTTTTTCTCCAGGCTCCAGGGTCGAGCCGAGGAAGAGGAGTGGTTTGTTTTCTCCCGGGGTCGAGCCAAAAAGGCATGACACTATAGTTTTCAGGCCCAACCTGGGAACCGGAAGCTCTGTGGCCTGGATTGTGTGCTGAACATGCCAAAAGCGGCCGAGGAATATGCAAAAAGGATTTATTGGTGTTTAGATAATATTTAGTGATTTATTATCCTCTAGTTTTTTTCATGTATTTCAATTCCCCTTGTTTCTTCTCGACACGAAGGGACGTCATGCATTTTGTGAATCTTTATACTAGAACATTGATGAATACAGTCTTATACAACTTCAAGTATTTTTATTTGGGGCTAACGCGCGAGAAACACGGGGCCACATTATGTGGGCACAAGTCCATGGAAGGGCACTCATATCAGATGAAATGCTTGACGAGAATTGTTCATTGGATATGTGTGACGACATGCCATGCATGGAGGAACAGCAAATATGGGGCCAGATGTAACACGCACGAAGGCCGCACTCCATGAATGTTTGGTGTCGGTGCATACCAGACAAGAAACTGGTGATGGCTCAGCCATTACGACCGTATTGGCAACCATTTAATAACGGCGGATTGGTGAGGCTATCAAGCAAACTGGTGCTGGTTGGTCTTCAAGCAGCTTTGTGTGGACGTACTACTTGTGTCCAAGTCTTCACCACCGAGAAAAAAGAAACACTGGCACATCATGTGTGTAGATGATGTTCAGAATATGCACAAACGCATGAGCCAGTGATCCTAACAAACAAAAGGTAAAGAACATCCCCCAAGGCACGGGAACATGACATTGAGTATCCTGGCTGTCGTGATGTGAATCGCAATTGTTTTTCAATACCACTTTGTGCAACCACTCGATCGCATCGACTGTGCAAATCCCTGTCGGCGACTCAACTGGCGCCCGATCACCGACAAGTGGTTGCTCCACCCACGAGCAGCTGCCAGACTGCTACTACAACGTCCCGAGTGCTTGCTCGGTGCTCTGCAGTTTTCGTGCACTTGCCAAAGTTTTCTCGATGGACTGGTTCTTGGTCCCGATTTCTATGTTTTGCAATTTATGTACACTAATTTATGCCGGAGTTGTGCATGCGATCGATTTTGGACCTGTGCAGGTTTCTATTCGTAGCGTTCGACTCGAGATCGTGCGTCTCTACGTCCAAAGACCACGTGGACGAGGCACATAGCATTGACAAGCCACCATAAAGGAAAACAATGTCTCCATTCGAGTTTTACGATCTCAACCACCTATATTATGCACATAATGTTGAAACATTGTCAAATTCCATGGTGGCAATTCAAGCAATATCTGGAAGCCAAAGTCATGTGTTTACGATTGGTTGAGGCACTGCAACATACCTAGGACATGAGCACCACAAACACCACAAACACAACGAACGGGGTGCACGAGCGCAACATGCAACTATGCAAGTCTTAACATGCCAACTGAAGGAGAATCGCTGATCTCCAACATGAAATTTCAATGTCACGATGGACCATTGAAGATTAGGAAACAATGCAGCATTGCAGTACATGCAAATGACTTGAGATAAGAGAACACAGAACGGCTTGTTCAGAAACCCATTCATGGACATCCTCTTAGCGTGCAAGGTCAGAATATGAGGAACAAGTTCAGCAAACCTATGCTCGTGGGCATCTTATGCATCTCATCTACTCGGGGAAAGAAGCTGGAGGTATAGTTTGCAAGCGTAATCCATTTACCTCCAAACTTTGGGCCGTGGAAGAATTTGTTCAATGGTCTTCCTGTGCATGCCCTGTCAAGACCATACGACACTGACAACTTGCAAACCAGCTGTGCAACAGACAGAACACGCAAGCAATGATGCCACACAATGTCCAACCAAGCGTTGTCTACTCCTGGTCTGCCTTGGGCTTCTAGCTCTTCAACTGTTCCCGAGTATCCTGGATATCCTACTTGGCATGGATGCACGACCTCCGAGGGTGTGCAAGCACGCACAAAGTCCTTGTACAACCTGCTCTCTGGCTTCGATCTTGGCGGTGACAGTAGTTGCAACCCCTTCTTATGCTCTCCACGCAATTGTTGTTGCTCCTCTTGCTGCTGCTGCTACTACTGATGCTAGTGCTACTCATACTGATTCTGTTGCTCATAACGCGGCTGTTGATGTTGTTGTTTCTGCTCCTGTTCCTGCTCATGTTGGTGTCGTTGTCGTTGCTCATGCAACTGCGACGGTTGTCGCTCCTGTTGTTGCAAAAACTGAAGGAGCACCTCTCCCTCATCTGCCCCTCCTCTAGCAATGGCTACTATTATTGTTGATGCAGTTGTTGATGCATTTGCTGTTGGATCTGTTCTTGTGTCTCATGCTACTACTGATGTTGCTGTTGTTTCTGTTGCTGTTGCTGATGTTGCTGTTGTTCATGCTGCTGCTGTGGTTGCTGCTGCTACTGCTGTGGTTGCTGCTGCTATTGCTACTTCTACTGATGATGTTGTTGTTGTTGTTGCTGATGTTGTAGTTGTTGTTACTGCTGTTGTTGTTGCTGCTCCTGCTCCTTCGTAGCCCGACGTGTTGTTGTCACTCCTTGNAGGGGGAGGGGGAGGGGTAGGGGGAGGGAGAGGGGGGGGGGCAGGGGGAAGGTGTTTGCAATGACAGCAATAATGATGGCAACATCGACAGCTGCTAAAACAACAGAGATAGTAATCGTCATGGACGGTACATCGACAGCGAGAGCGCGAGTGACAGCGACATTGACAGCGACAGCGACAGTGAGTGACATCGACTGCGATAGCGACAGGGATAGTGACATCGACATCGAAATCGACATCGACATAAACATGGACATTGATATTGACATCGACATCGACATCGACATCGACATGAACAGTGACAACGACAACAACAACAACAACAACAACAATGACAGCAACAACGAAAATCACAATGACAGCGACAACGACAGCGACTATGACATGACAACGACAAAGACAACGACGACGTCAACGAAAACGGCAGTGACAGCGACAACGACGACAACAACAATGATAGCGACAACGACGATGAAAGTGACAATGACAATGATGTTGAAAATGACTCGACAACGACAAAGACGACGACAACGACAATGACAACGACAGCGACAGGGACACCGATGAACACAGCGACAGCAACAACGACGAAAAAAGCGGTTGCAATAAGGATAGCAACAATGACAGGAACGACGACCGCGACTACGATAATGACAGTGGCAGAATATACGACAACGACAACGATTGTCATGATGACAATGATGGTATCATTGTAGCAACAGATTTGTACAGCGTATAGAAAAGGGGCAGGTGTGAGGGAAGAGACACGGTGGAATGTATGCTCGCAGTAGATTCTATAAGGGGGGTTCTTGTAAGCAGGAGGAAGGGAGGGGACAGGTAGGAGGGACAGGAAGGAGAGGGTTCGTGTTGCTCACCTCGGTGGTGCTCTCTGCGAGGTTCGCTGCGATGGATGTCCAGTCGTCCTCCCTTTCTTTCAATGCATGCGTCCAAGTACAAAATGGCTCCAGCTCGCAGATGGGATGAAGTTTCACGTACGGATGGCTGGAGGTGTCTTCATGCGCAAAGAGTAGGGCTAAGTACCGTAGTATCACCCACCTCCCCCTCTCCACCAAAGCCTCTAAGAAACCGGTCGCCGATAGTTGCTTCTTTGACGCGTGAACCTTTGGATCCGCATTCAGCCATAGAAGCCGTCTGTATTCATCTTCTGCCCATGGGAAAATGTATTGAAGTGCAAGCTCCTTAAGCTCCATGGGGATCTCGGCTTCCATCCGTGGCATGTAGTACATTTTAGGGTCTTTAGAAAACCCTGCCTGAATGACCAGTCCTTCAAGTGGTACATTCCACAAGTAAGACATTTCAAGATGGCTCCCCACCCACCTACCCAATCTGGCTATGTCGCTTATGTGTGTTCCCCGACGTCCTGCATCTCAAGCACCGGAACAGTGGCATGCGTGTGTCAAAATTGTTGATGGAATCTCGCAAGCCTTAAACAACTCCTTCAGTAGACCCAGGTGCTCTTCATAGGCTAACTTGCGGTCCGTATGCAAGGAAGGGTGAAAAAAGTGGCGGTCGAACCACCCTCCCTGAGGGGTGAAGTCAAGCGGAGGGTCACGAACGTCCTGAGGTGCAAAATCTAGACACCAATGCAGCCACGAAAACATTTCCGCGACAGGACATTGAAACCAGACTTGGTGTTGTGCTGTGGCTAGAATCTCTTGCTGACCATTCTTTTTTGTTTTGCCTCCGCGGTCAACATATCCTACATAGAAACACTGTGTTGGTCCGACGTGTTGTGTGGACACCTCAGACAAATGCATGGACGGCAGTTTAAGTTTCCTTAAGGTATCCCTGTGAGTCATTGATTTATGTGAAAGAACAGCATCGCACGCATCATAAGCACGTTGTGAAGCTCCTTTGTCACAAATTTGTCTCTGACTCAGAGTTCTGCTGCTACCTTATGCAGGTGGTCAAGCATGTGCTGGTACTGCTTCTCATTGTAGCCATCAGCATTGGTGTTTTCTTTAATGTCAGCATGCCGGAGAGCTGCTCTGCGTCCTAATGTTGAGCGGGCAATGTTAAGCATTGCCTTGATGAAAGAGAGATCTCGGAGGGGCACCGGCTGTTGTTGACCTAAGACAATGGCCTCCATGTTGGCAAACAGTACTAGGCTTTTTGCACGAAGCTCAAGTTGGTGCCAGGTGAGGTTCGGATCAAAGGATCCAAACCAGGCCTCTAACCTATCGGCTGTGATCATCGGACCGCACAACCAAGGTTTTGGACTACTCCACCATGCCATGTTTGGCATCCCAAGCTTGCGACCTGTTTCATCCGCATGTGCGGCATCGCCGTCAAATTTGACACTTGTGTAGACCCACATTTTGTACCTCCAGTATTGAGAGGCATATGACTGTCGGGCCTTTCTGCTTTTAGACTTCAAGTACTTTGCAGCCTGTACTGCACGCTGGTTTGTTCTTAGCTGCACTATGCGTTGACTGATGAAGTGCGCACTTTTTTCTTGCAATGCCTCCTCTAGAAACTCAGCATCACCATCATCTTGTGACAGGTGCTGCTGCTGTTGATGTGTTTGCTGCTGCTGTTGTTGTTGTTGTTGCTGCAGTTGCTGCTACTGCTACTATTGCCGATCTTGTTGCTGATGTAGTTGTTGATGTGGTTGTGACTGTTGATGTTTCTGTTGTTGTTGTTGAAGCGTCTGCTGCTGCTGTTGTGTTTCATTCGGTGACTGGTGTTATTGTTCATCATCACGTGGACGGCATTGCCCTCTATGATACTGTCACTGTTGTTTGTGATGCATGTGCTGTTGCTGTAGCCGCTGCCGCTGTTGCAACTCTTTTTGGTGTTGTTGTTGCTCCACATGCTCTTCAAATATACGTAACCAGGTGTCAAAGAGCGGGTTGTGCTGAGTTTGCTCATGTGATGCTTGTTGCGGCTATTGCAACTGCAGCTGTAGATTGTTGTGGTGTTGTGGCTGTGTTTGCTGCTGTGTTTGCTCATTTGTGGAATGGACTTGGCTATGCTGTCATTGCTGCCTCTGCTGCTGTTGCAGTTGTTGTTGCTCATGTTCTTGTTGTTGCTACTGTTGCTGTTGGCGCCCTTGTTCGATCTGCAACAGTTTCGCTTGTTATAACCTCTCTTGTAAACGTTGAAGAAAGAGATTCTGTTTGCGGAAATGGTGTTTCAAAGAAACTAGTTGACGTTGGTGTTATTGCCACTGGTTATCTTGTGTGTTCATGTTGTGTAGAAGAACCTGTTGTACATTTATGTCATGGTGTAGACGTTGTAGTACAGCAAACTGTTGTGCGACGTCTTGCTCTAGGTTGCTGGCTAGGGTCACAACCCCTTACATGTTTCCAGATTGAGGGTCTGCAAGGAAAGCACCCCAAGAAGCCACAAGAAGCGGGTTCTCTTGTTTGTTCTTTTCTTGACAGAACGATGACATAAAGAATGTCCCAAGTACCAACAACATATGGCAAGATGTACTTTGCACCAAGCAATAGAAGTGCTTAGACGATAAAGACAAGCATCCACAGCAATAATAGTTTGAAGTCATCGGGTGGAGACGGGAAGGACGTGGATGTGGACATAGGCTGAATAACATTGTGACATGGCTAGCTGTTTGTTGCTTTGGTCAAGGTTCAGGCTCCACTGAAGCGTGACTGCCACGTCGGATGGTGCTTCTCCCGTCTCAAGTGTGCCCGGGCTCTCTTCCTTCCCTGATTGGCATGTCTGGCTCTCCACAACGTAATACAACAGTCAACTTTGATTCCTTTTCCTTTTTTCATTGCTTACATCTCCTGCCGGGAGCGGTCACACATTAGTGTGTCATGCTTTGCGGTGTCTTAGGTTGGTAGTGTTAGGTCGCTTGCCTTAGCTGGCCACTCTTTGGTCGCCTGCCTTAGTTTTCTTGTCTTAGGTCGCCTGCCTTAGCTCACTTGTCTCAGGTCGCCTGCCTTAGTTCGCTTGGCTTAGTTCTCTTGCCTTAGTTCGCTTGTCTCAGGTCGCCTGCCCTAGTTCGCTTGTCTCAGGTCACCTGCCTTAGTTCGCTTGCCTTATTTCTCTTGCCTAAGTTTGCTTACCTTACTTTTCTTGCCTTATTCTGCTTGCCTTAGTTCTCTTTCCTTAGTTCGCTTGCCTTACTTTGCTTGCCTTACTTCGCTTGCCTTACTTCGCTTGCCTCAGTTCGCTTGCCTTCGTTCGCTTGCCTTAGTTTTCCTGCCTTAGTTTGCTTGCAAAAGTTTGCTAGTCTTAGGTTGCTTGCCGTTGGTTCGCCTGAAGATGTCTTCGCTATTTGATGTTTTTGTCATTTGCCAGTCGATATTTGCCATCTAATGGTAGCCGGTTGCTTGATGGCGTGGAGAGCTCTCAATAATTTTTCTGTTTTGCACGTGAAATCCACCCCGCATCGCATCGTTCATTTGGCGGAGATGGTTCTTTGGCTTGGCAGTGTTGCTGGTGTGGAAAAAAAAGTAGGAGTCCCATCAGGAAATAGTTCAATGTATTACAGTTAATTGTATTCATCAAACCCTCCAAGAAGAAGCAGTTCGCAAGTGGCAAAGCAAGCAAAAACTTGAGAGAGCGCTCGCGCACAAGCAAGAGAGAGAGAAAGGGAGAGAAAGAGAGCGAGAAAGAGAGAGAGAGAGAGAGAGAGAGAGAGAGGGAGAGAGAGAGAGAGAGAGAGAGAGAGAGAAAGGGAGAGAAAGAGAGCGAGAAAGAGAGAGAGAGAGAGAGAGAGAGAGAGAGAGGGAGAGAGAGAGAGAGAGAGAGAGAGAGAGAGAGAGAGAGGGAGAGAGAGAGGAGGAAAGTTTTCGAAAAGGATAGACAGCATGTCAGGGTTAGCGGTCGTGGAAAATAATAGGTGGACCAAGTAATGGGGCACTCGACGCTGTAACTTATGAGGTGATCGCTTCACTCATGACAAAGTTGAATGATGACATTGATTCACTTGCAATGTTGTAATGAAGAAGAAAAAAGATACTCTCTAGGTATCTGCGAGGCGTCATGCAGCATTGTGCGCAACACCATTGTGCGCACAATGGCTACGTGTCGAGTTGCATGAGCAATCTGAGCGAAAAAGTTTTTTTGTTGGTGCACAATGAAGACTGGCGCTCCGCAGATACCTAGTCGGGCACAGGCGGTGACGACCTTCATGGGTGAGGCTGGTTGCGGTTGAAATGGAGAGTTGGGTGGAATTTCCCAACTCGTGACTGCTTGGTTTGTTTGGATGGTTGAAACATCAATTTTCGCATGTGAGAAGACATTTTAAACATTTTTTGAAAGCATTTTCTTCAAAATCCTGCCGGTTGCCAATGCCACGCTGTGTGTGCATAAGGCATGCGCACATCCAAGCATGTGCCTTGTTGGAAAGGATCCTTTGTGTCGTCGGATCCATTCCATCGTGGCCCGATCGAATGGGGAGACATCCCCATGCCAGTTCCCTTGCCCAGAGCATGCAAGAGAGCGGCCATGCTCTGCAGAGGCAGCCCAACCAACTTCACTGACTGAGGCAAGCTCTCGGTCGGACTTCGAAGTTGGCCGCATGTGGGAATGGGTGAGCGACATAAAACCTAGTTCATCCACTCACAGAATCTAAGGATACTCTGTGTCCTCTACGAGAGACACAATCCTAGGAAATAAGAAACACCGCGGACCTGCGTGGGTGAGCGCAATGGTTTCACCCGTATCCACCGGTATTCACCTATTGCCACCTGCGATGGGAAGCTGGCCGTCCCTTTCTTTTTGGGTTGAAATATGGTTCCAGTGGTGCACGCCGGTTGTGTCAGATTGTAGATCGTGAAGGAAATGCATGCAGTGAGAAACAAATGAGGCAGCAATTCTTACCAATTACATGTTCAACCAGTGATGGAAAAAAATTCCAAAAAAAGAAAAAAAAACTCGCCAAAACCACCAAACCACTAATCTCAACCGAGCAGAAGGAGAAAAGTACATAGCAGCATCCGATTTAGCTGGAATCGTGGGTTGAGTTTGTTCAACCCACGATTCCAAACGCAACCAGCCTCACCCCAGTGTGGGCACATTAAAAGCGAGGCAAACATAAAAAAATACCATAATGTCGATGTTGCACTGAGCACATTTCTTTGTCGTACATCTGTACTTTCAACCTGGCACAGGACCTCTCATTCCTTACACTATTCATGACCCTCGTACTGTCAAAAAAATCAGTTTACTACAAAGAAGAATATCGGAAAGCAATTTTTGAGTGAGTAGATCACATCTAAACAATGTCGAGAAGGTGATTGAGGCATAATTCGGGTTATCGGCGTTCGAGCACAGTGACATGTGTAAGGTCGCGCCGTGAGTGGTGGATTCAAGAAGCACCACCAAGAAGTTGGGGGGCTTCGAGAATATCTCCACACTTCTTTACAAAAGTCTAATATTTTCGCGAAGTCAACAGAATGACATCAAAGCATTCATATTGTTCGTAACACTTATGTTCGATCATTATGGAAAGCGGTCGAAATTGTTTGAAACTTCTGAAACAGAACACCAGAGGTCGGGGCAGTTCGCCAAAATTCCCTTGGCCACATTGCGAAAAAAATAAGTCACTTTGTGATGGGTCATGAATGCAAGAACTAAAATGCCCACTCCCGAGTTTCAGGGACTCGTGTATGTGACAGACGTAACACTTCCCCCCTTTTAGCCGCGACGTCCCGGCGCGCTAGCAGACGTAGGGCGGTGAGGGCAAAAGAAGCAGTCAATCACATGATAGACTTCCCGAAGTTTATCGTAGGGCTCCCAGTTTTTGTGCGCTTTGTTATTGTAGTGCCACTTGACCAGAAATTTTGTGATTTTTCTACGGCATCAATTTCTGAGGATATCTTCAATCACGTACTCTGTATCCCCGTCCACTTGTAGAAGAGGTGGGGGTGCAACATATCGACCAGCAAAGTTCTTACTGAGATTGCGGTAGTGCTTGATCTTGCCGATGTGGAAGTCAGGGTGGATCGCCATGTTGTTAGGGAGATGAAGTCGAGAGATGATTGGGGTTTGCATTCGCTTGGTCTCAAACGGTCCTAACTAGTTGGGTTAACGGGGCTCAAATTTCACCAAGTCATTTCCTCAAAATCTGGTAGTCGCCGAGCTAAGGAGGACAAGATTGTTGGCGTTGAACACGTCATCGGTGTGCTATCAGCTGGCTGCTCCCTTCATAGCTTTTTATGTCTTCGTGAAGGTCTGCCGTGTTTCCTTCGAGATGATTGCGAAGTCCCCGTGGTGAATGCCAAACGCGGAAATGTTACTATAACTTTGTAATCCAGTCAGTGTGGCAAGAATTTTGCCAAATAACACCTTGAAAGGTATTTTACCCGTCGCTGTGGAAGTGGCAGAGTTGTATGCGAGTTTAGCGGTCGGCAATTTTGCTTTCCAATCAATGCCATGTGGCTTGCGCCAAGTTGGGAGGATTTTTTCTAGTGTCTCATTGGTACGATCAATTTTTCCGTCGGTCTAAGGGTAGAACCCTGTTGATAGCTGAATCTGATTGCCGTAGCGTACCTTTTGTTTACGCCAAAAATGGCTGGTGAAGCGATCATTTTTCTCACTGATGGTGGTACATGGCACTCCGTGTAGCCGTAAAATCCGATTCAGAAACATCCGCAATGTTCCTTTTGCGGTGGCAGTGCTTGTCGTGGAGATGAAGTGGGACATTTCAGAAGATATCTCCACCTCTACGAGGATGGTGTCATACCCGTCAATAGTGGTGGGCAGTCTCGTCACAAAGTCCATGCTGATGTCGGCCCACGATTATGTTGAAACGGGAAGTGGTTGGAGTAGACGAGGTGGCCTCATGGGACACGGTTTTTTTCTCTGACATGTGTCGCATGATTTATACAAGGCTGCCACATCAGTCTCCATCTTTTCCCACCAGTAGAATTTTGCCAAATGCCGGAGCATCTTGTCCTCGCCAAAGTGTCCACCCGGATAGATGTCATGGCACTTCTCCAATAACATCCACCGTAGCTCCTGGTTTGGAGGAACAACGACCTGACGAGTGAATCACCATGACCAATAGGGGTCATCGAACCAAAACTTGGCTTTGTCCTACCTGCCAAACTCCTTGTAAGTCTTCACGAATAGCCTCAGGAGGTACGGGTCTCGTTCGACGAGGAATGTACTGATCTCAGCCATTATACCCAATCGTCGACATGGAGCATCCATCGCATTTGTTTTTCCAAGATGGTACTCGATGTCGTAGTCAAAGTTGAACTCAAGAAACTACATCCATTGAGTTTGTCAATGGCTTAGATTTGGCTCGGTCTTGAGATGTTTTAGGGGGTGATGGTCAGTGTGCATGTTGCATCTCCGTCATTCCAGGTGGCATCGCCATGTCTTAAACACTTGCGAGCATGTATTATTTGTGCACATCGTAGTTCAATTATGCCCCAAGGAGTTTTCTTGACATGTATGTGACCAGTTGTTCTCTGTCACCATTGTCTTGGAGGAGAACAGCTCTAATGGCTTGATTGGATACATCATTGGCCATGATGTAATCCACCATTGGATTTTCCAATCGTAAGGCTGGCACCGAGGTCAAAGCTTTTCTCAATGAGTTAAAGGCTTCTTTTTTGCTCCCTTTCGAGTTCCACTTGGTGGTTTTTGTTGGAGTATGCAATTACTGCGCTGGTTTCATGCTCCACAATAGTGAAGTTGATGTAGGAATCTGTGGACCGTACAAGGAGCTACGGAATTTTCTGCAATATTGTTGGGTTCAAGTCTTCTGGGAACTCTCCTCAACAACTTCCAGATATCTTCCTGGCATCCACGCCTAGGGGAGTAAGGAACCTGGATTCTACATAGTGTGCGTGCATGCGTACGAGGTAGCGCATGCCCTTAACCTACTCCTAGGAAGATGGGGAGCTACACACTGTATCGTGTTGCACAGGCACACAAGGCAGGATTACCTAAATCATCCTACCCTACATACATCCAAGGTTGGAGAGCAACATCTACTACATCATCTCCGTAATGCGCGAGGTCTAAAGCAGCCACATCATTTATCTACTGAGAGAGATTTGCTTCAAGCTTCTGACGGATGGAGATTCACGATTTACATCAACTTCTGCAGAAGAATCAATGGTGGAGGAGGATAGCTTCTTCAAGAAGCCACCTGATGAAGAAACTTAACCATGAAGTTGGATGTAGCTTTCTTCATGAAGAAGCTTCACCAAAGCTGATTCTACTGCTGAGTAACATCGCGGATCTGGAGGAAGCTTCCTTTGGAATGAAACTTCATACATGTTAAGCCAAGAGGTGACTATTTTTACTATGCACGAGGAAGCATCTCCTCAGTGGCAGTCAACTTGCCAGGACCACGTGTATATAAGGCAGTGGCCCTAATACATCTCCACTGTTTATGCATCTTCATATCCACAAATCCTTGTCCACTTCATTCTCCAGTCAAGAGCTCAGTTCTATTTGACATCATCTTCCTTTTGTTCTTCATACAGTTGGTTCTACAGCAAGTACAGCATCCACAACGCCTTGCAAGCCTTACGTTTGTGCAAAGGATTCACACCCTAGCACTAGAGTGCCTCTGGAGTAGAGACTGTTGGAGATCCCTCCAAGGTCCCTATAAGCCTCACACTTCTACGCCAGCCAGGGAGGAGGTTGCAACAATCAATATCTCTCTCTCTCTCTCTCTCTCCCTCTCTCTCTCTCTCTCTCTCTCTCTCTCTCTCTCTCTCTCTCTCTCTCTCTCTCTCTCTCTCTCTCTCTCTCTCTCTCTCTCTCTCTCTCTCTCTCTCCCCCTCTCTCTAACACAGCATCCACATCACTTCAAGAGCTCCAGAATTTAGCTACTCAGTCATCACCGTTGTCTTGGCCCCTGATGTCTCTACTGGATTACCTAAGCCAAGACTCTACTAGAATTTGCTCTGAAGACCCCTACAAGAATGGCACTTTTTTTTTTCCAGCCTGGGAGGAGGACGATTGACTACCTTGAGGCAAGAGTACCCTGAAGACAGTGGTAGTGCCAAGACCCCTTCCGTTGAAAACCTTAAAAGGCCTAGCTAGGATTTTTCCCTTTGGGATGCCAGGCAGCTCAGTGCATTGTGCATAGCTATGTTCAGATTGACTCATTCTTGTAATTTCTACTTTGTACTATCGATCAAGAAATTCAATTTCCCTCTTGTGTACATGCTATGTTGCTGAGCATCAAGATCTCTATACAAGCAGCAAGGAGCTTAGAGCTTACTTCCACAAACCAAACCACTTCTACTCTGCAAAGGTTGACATGGTATCAGAGCCTGGGTGGTGCTTTTAGCAAGATTAGGAGAAAAGTGCAAGTTTTGTGGATTGGTGTAGCTGCGCTTTACCATCCCTGTACAGTCTTGAGGAGTGCATGCCATCTTTCTTTTCCCAAGAGAGCAGCGCGACCGGCCTTCGTGACGATTGGCCTCCGCAAGTCACAATCGTCAATCACGGAGGGTGAGGATCGGAGAGAGGGTTCTTCCATCTTGGATGATCAGTCTGTTCTAGATGGCTTGCGCATGGGCCAGGATGAAGGGCATCATGTCGCAGACCACGCACAATGTCAAGCAGAAGAGGTGCATCATTTGACAGAAGAAGCGCAAGAGGCCAGAGTGCATCAGGCTGTGGAGCACAAGAGAGAGGCATTGAGGCAAGAACATGGAGCAAAGGACCTCCTACATCAGCAAGATCAGCTCACTCATGCCGCTGAAGCTACACGCACGCAGCAGTTCTAGCATACACATGTGAATCAAGTAGTTGAGATTGCCCTGTTGTAGGAGAAACTCGTCTGATTTCAACAACAGCTGTAGCAGCAGCAACACCAGCAACAACTGGAGTAGAAACAGCAGCAGATGTAGTGGCAAGGGGCATCAGAAGCATCATCTGTGTATTACCCTCAAGCAAACCCTCCTCCAGTTGTGCAACCAGCCATTCCTCCATAGGCGCAACCTTGATCACCTGTTCATGGAGATGTGCCGCAGCAACAGCAAGCTGCTCTAAAGGTGCCACCCATAGCACCAGTTCAAGCACATATGCCGCCAGTGCATATGGTGCAATCGGCAGCAACAACAGTAGCAGCTGCAGCAATGCCAGCAATTCAGTCGAGTTCAGCCATTCACATGCAGCAGAACCCGGTTCAAGTCCTAGCAGTGGCCGTGCAAGGAAAACCTTTCCAATGCTTTGTGGACAATGTCCTTGCATCTGCAACATCACTACAGCTACACAAGATCTCCATCGACAAGTTTGATGGAGAGGAATTCCAGCACTAGGCGCACAAGTTCAAACAAGTCACCTAGATCCACTCCCTTTGGAAGTTCTACAATGGATACTACTCTCCTCCACTACAGGAGTCGCCATCACAAGTGGTGGCGGAGATTGAATACTTCACCAAAGCTGCATTCATGGTGATGGAAAATCAGCTGAATACTGGCATCCAACAAGCGATTTGATTTTAGGAGGGTAATCCTAAGCCTGCACGTCAAGCATGGTCCTATCTGCTGAGGACCAACATGTCTAGCGACTCCACTTTCAAGTCCCACTTTCTGACCAAATTGTCATACATCAGCCTTAGCAGCCTAGACAGTATCAAGAGCTAACTGATCGAGGCAAAGTCACTTTGCAACGAGCTAACAATGGCTGGTGCTCCAGTTTCTGAACCTGTGTTTGTGACCTTCCTCCTCAACGGCTTGACAGGCGACTGGTGTTGAAGTGCGTAAGGTGCGTAAGGTGTTAAAGCTAAAGCATGAAGCAGAGCTGAAAGAGACCTATGTTTGCAAGATGCTGCAAACTGAGCAACATGATCATCTTTTGGCAAAAGAAAAGAGTGCATGTTCTTCAGCACCAGTTATGAAGGTGTCGGTGCAGCTGTGAGGTATAATGAGCCATCATGGATGAGTCAATCCACGAGGAAGCCAGTCTCATCCCAATTCTCCATGAATCCAGTCCAAGCATTGACAAGCGTACCTCGACATCCACCAGCCTGGATCACGACCTAAAATTGTGTGCTCATATTACAGCAGGAAAGGACACAAGGTCAAGGACTGTTGGAAGCGGATGAGAGAGGAGAAACAGGTGAAACAGGGGAGCCAGTTAGGAAGTGAGGGGGAGGAAGGGGAGAGTGATGATGAGAAAGAAAAGGCTCCACAACAAACGTCACAGAAGAAGGTGACAATTGACGAGGAAAAGATGCAGTATGAATTCTCTAGATCTGTTTTTCATCTTTCAGATGCTCTAAATACCAAGCACCTTCACTCAAGGGACGTTTGGTACATGGACAACGGGTACACATCACACGTTACGTTTGACAGATCATGCCTCCAACACCTCCAGTGCTGCAAAAAAATCTACGTCAGTGCTGCAAACAACTAGCGTGTACACGTAAAAGGTAGAGGAAAGATGAATTTGACGGGGTTCAATGGAGCTGAAGTTAAATTTTGTGACGTTTTGTACATCCCTTGGATCTCTTTCAACCTCCTGTCACTTGGGGAATTGATGAAGTGAGGAGTGCGCATTGTGAGCATCAAGGATAAAATCTCCTTGAAATTTCAGGAACGCAAAACCTTTGTCAAAGGTCATCTGTGCTCCAACAGGATGATTCAGTTCCACCTCAAACCAATTGCTGAATAATACCCAAATTATAACTTTGAAGCTACAAACCAACATGGACTGCATGACTTCCTTCGAAACCCGGAGCTTTGTCGTGGGAGCCGATAGAATGGACCCACATGTGCCAAGGAACTTCAGGCTTCAAGGAAGGCGTACATCAGCTATAGAAAGGCAACATTGCTCTTCAACCAGCCTACGATTGGTGTACCTTGTTTTTGGTTTACAACAAGTTGACACCTATATGTGCAACAAAGTAGGGGAGCAAGAGTGGAGCTTCACTTTCAAGTGATGTGGTAGATCCTACATCCACACTCTCCATCCTCCCTTATTTGGTTGTAGGAATGACAAGCAACTCCCTTTCCGAGTCTCGAGGGGCAACCACGGCTCACGCTGTCGTGCCGGTCGCTTAACTAAGCAAGAACTCACCAACTCGGATTTTTGGAGTGGCCCACAGCTCATCTCGACTGCCCCAGTAGGAGCTGATTTTACCTTTGCTGGTGAGAAAAATCTGGGAGCAGCAGTTATGTTGTAGAACACGCTCAGAGAAACAGAAAATTTTTCTGTTGACTTTTGAAACAAAAATTTACATCCCGGTGGAGCGCTCACATCAAAATCCGGTGACCAGCAGCATTCGTGGTGAATGCGCCAAGCAAAATGGCAAAAAACGTTGTACACGCATCTTGGCAATAGCCGTGGCAGCAGCTTCATCTTCGCTTCGTGCCAGCACGGTTGTGGCATCGGAACAGCGCGCTGCAAAGGGGGACTCACACAGCTTCTCACGGCAAACTGCGCAGGCGCAATCGCCACTGTCATCAGCAAGATTGCAAGCAAGCAAGCTAGCAGGCAAGCAGGCCAAAAACCTGAGCAAGCGAGCTAGCAGTCAAGCAAGCAACAACGTGAGCAAGATAGCTAGCAAGTGAGGAAGTGAGGACATGAGCAAGCAAGGAAACAAGCAAGAAAGCAATCGAGCAGGCGAGTGAGTGACACCACTGCTCGTAATCGGGTTCCTCCAGTGGAACCAGGTGCAGTTGCAACAGAAGAAGGCGCCAGCGCCAAGGATAGAACAGTGAGAGCAGCCAAAATGGACGGTGGCTGCGCATCCAGCTTGCTCAATTACGCAGCTACATTCATGTCTCACACAAAGACTTGCGGAAATCACGTGGAGGTTTTTGACAGCACGCCCCCGATCGAGTGGACTTGTCCGCCACTGACCATTTTGGCAGATAGTGAGACTCAGAATAGCGAGACTGAGTCGTCAGTTCACAGATTGACATGACTGAAGTGGGTCTGCCAAGCAACAAGTTCCTGTTCAGCAGCCATAAATGGAGGAAATTGTTCCTATACAACCAAGCATGAGAAACTAATCTCTCACAACCCTTATGGCGACCTTTGTACTGCTCCAATGGCTCCACACACAAGAGGAGGGCCAGGAGCAATGTTTTTAAACATCAGACAGGTCGAGCCAACTAAGCAGCAGTTGGATGAGACAGGACATGAGAAATTTGATCTGAAGTATCCTCCTGAACCTCGTGGGCCAGTTTCATTGGAAGAATTTCCTCAACAAGAGGCAACCAATTTTCTGGAGTGGCCTGAACTTGACCCGTTTTTCTTGGTTTTGCCAACTCATCAAGCCCAAGTCTTCCAAGGCATGAAGAAGGTTTCAGACATGTCCCGGCAGCAAAAAACCCCAGAAACAAGAAGAATAATTTTCTCTTCACTCCTGAAGCCGAGTTCGACTTCTTTCTCTCTCAATATCTAACCGAGAACACAGCTCAGATCCAATTTATCATTGAAGATTTTTGGAAGCGGCTCGAGGAATTTTTTGGACATCTGTAGTCGTGAAATGGAGTTGTATTATTGCACTGATTAGGGGGGAGTGTTGGAGTATGCAGTTGTTTTGCTGGTTTCATGCTCCACAATAGTGAAGTCGATGCACTAATTGACAGACTGTACAAGGAGTTACGGATTTTTGTGTAACATTGTTGGGTTCAAATCTACTGGGAACTCTCCTCAACAACTGCCAGATATTTTCCTGGAATCCACCCCCTTGGGGTATAAAGGACCTGGATTGTACATAGTGTGTAGACATGCGCACGAGGTAGCGCATGCCCTTTACCTACTTCTAGGGAGATGGGGAGCTACACACTACATTGTGCTTCAGAGGCACACGGGGTATGATTGCCTAAATCAGCCTTACCTACATACATCTAAAGTTGGAGAGAAACATCCACTGCATCATCTCCAACATGCGCGAGGTCTGAAGCACGTCACCTGTCTACTGGGAGACATCTGTTTCAAGCTTCTGACGGATGAAGATCCATGATCTACATCAACATATGTAGCAGAATGAACGGAGGATAAGGATAGCTCCTTGAAGAAGCCACCTGATGAAGAAACTCCACCATGAAGTTAGATGAAGTTTTCTTTATCACGAAGCTTCACCAAAGCTAATTCTGGAGGAAGCTTCCTTTGGAATGAAGCTTTGTACATGTAAAGC
Source organism: Penium margaritaceum (assembly GCA_023375785.1). Classification (NCBI taxonomy): domain Eukaryota; kingdom Viridiplantae; phylum Streptophyta; class Zygnematophyceae; order Desmidiales; family Peniaceae; genus Penium; species Penium margaritaceum. The sequence continues at coordinate 78,213 of SZWC01009386.1, read as the reverse complement.
CAAGAGGTGACTATTTCCACTACACACAAGGAAGCATCTCCTCAATGGCGGTCAACTTGCCAGGACCACGTGTACGTAAGGTAGTGGCCCTAATACATCTACAATATTTCCACATCTTCATATCCACAAATCCTTGTGTAGTTCATTCTCCAGTCAAACGCTCATTTCCATTTAGATAGCATCTTCTTGTTATTCTTCTTACAGTCGGTTCTACAACAACTGCAACATCTACAAGGCCTTGCAAGCCTTCCTTTTGTGCAAAGGCTTCACACCCTAGCACTAGAGTGCCTCTGAACTAGAGACTGTTGGAGATCCCTCCAAGGCCCCTGTAATCCTGGCACTTATGTGCTAGCCTGGGAGGAGGTTGCAATTATCATTCTCTCTCTCTCTCTCTCTCTCTCTCTCTCTCTCTCTCTCTCTCTCTCTCTCTCTCTCTCTCTCTCTCTCTCTCTCTAACACAGCAGCCTCATCACTTCATGAGCTTTATACTTCAGCTACTCATTCATCACCATAGTCTTGGGCACTTAGGTCTCTACTAGAGTACCCAAGCTAAGACTATGCTGGAGTTTTCTGTGAAGACCCCGGTAAGAATGGCAATTTTGTGCCAGCCTGGGAGGAGGAAGTGTGACTGCCTAGAGGCCAGACTACCCTGAAGACGGTGGCAATGTCAATACCCCTCGCGTCGATAGCCTTGAAAGGCCTGGCAATGATTTGTTCCTTTTTGGATGCCAGGCAACTAAGTGCATTGTACATAGCTGTGTTAAGACTGAATCATAATCGTACTTTAAACATTGTACTATCAATCAAGAAATTCAATTTCCCTCTTGTGTACATGCTATGTTGCTGAGCACCAAGATCTCTATACAAGCAGCAAGGAACTTAGACCTTGCTACCACAAACTGAATCAATTCTGCTGTGCAAAATCTGACAGGTTTTGGGTGAGATCAAGGAGAGGCACTGACATCCGGGAATAGTCTTTTATGCATCAATGGTAGCAGCTGCAAAAGCCCGAAAACCAGAACTTTGTGGGGGTTGGCCAGTTTAGCAACTACCTCCACTTTTTTTGGGTCCATGGTGATCTTTCTGTCACTGTCTATGTGGCCCAAAATCCTGATCGAATGTCGACCAAAGTATTACTTTGAGAGTTTACCAAAAAAAACTCTCTTTGCAAGAACTTGAGAGCTTTCTGAAGATGTCCATGATACTTCTTCGTGATGCACCTATACACCAAGAAGTTTTTGAGATACACGAAGACAATGTTGTCGAGGTATAGGTGAAGAATATGTTCCATCACTGCCATAAATGTTGCGTGGCCGCTTGTGAGTCCAAATGACTGGACCGTGAACTCAATGTCCCTGTATCATGTGTGGAATGTTTTCTTCTCAATGTCCTTTTTGGATACGGGGATGTGATTATAGCCATAGTGTAGGTAAACTTTGATGAAAATTTGAGCCCCATGGAGTTGATAGAAAAGTTCATATGCTCGCAGGAGGGGGTAGCTGTTCTTGATAGTGATGTCGTTCAACGCTTGGAAGTCCCCGTACATCCGCATCTATCCTGTTTTTGTTTTCACAAAAATCACTGGTGCTGCGTAGGGTGACGTGGAGCGTTGAATGAGCCCCTACCCGAGCATCTCATCAAGCTGCTTCTTGATTTTGGTCAGCTCTTGTTCGCTCATCCGATAGGTTCCCTTCAACATTGATCTGCTGCCTGGCTACAGGTCTATGTGATGGATGATGTTTCATTGTGGTGCTTAGTTTGTCGGGAAAACCCTCTTCAATCCTCAATGAGATCTGCAAAATATTTCAGTTTCGTTGTAAACTCTCAGGTGTTGATTCCATTGGTGTCGCTTTGGCTACTGCAATTTCATTCACTTCCCCTATTTCCACATGGAATAGCCACGCTTGAGCTTTGCATTTCATGTACCGCTATGCCACGTTCAGAGATATCGGTTGGAATTTTGTGGCTTTTGTAACTTCCTCTGCTGCTTCTACCCCTGCTACTTCCGAGAACTGTTGCCGCATCATGGGCCGCTCGACCAGAGACAGGTGTCGCTTTCTGCTATTAATGCTGACGTGGACTGCTCTGCTGCTCCAGTCAATCTGCGTATTATACCGGTGCAGGAAACCTTGCCCGGGGATGATTTTGTGATTGCTCATTAGGCATGTCCTCCAGACCATTATGTCATGTAGATCTCCGATTTGCAGCCAGAGTGGTTCACAAAGTCAACAGATCTGTGGTTTTTCGTGGACTGTATTTCCTTCAAAAGCTCCCAGTTTGCTCTACAACCCAGCTTCCAAACCATGTCGTTACTGACAATGCTAAGAGAATCTCCGTCATCCGGTAGTGGCGGTACTGTTATGCAACTTTTACAACACCTCAGTTGCATTTATAACAGTGTCACTGGTTGGTCATCCTCGAACCCCTTGTCAAACTTTGTGATCTCAAGAACCCTCATCTGTGGCAATGTGAGCCGCTCAGATGGAAGATATGTCAACGCAAAGTTTTCTGACTGGAAAGGAGCCTTTCCTTCTACTCCTGCCTTGTGTCATTTCCCAACTCTTTCCTCCTTTCCTATGACTCCCCCCCATTCTGTCTTGCTGTTGTTGCTTTTGGCAATCGGGCAAGATATGAGCAGGTTTTCTGCAAGTCTAGTAGAGCCATTGATTGTGCCGACCGACGGCATCCATCTCCATCAAAGACGGGGTTTCTGCCGACTGCAACTTACCCCTACCAGAATGAAGATTGTGGCTTTGGGTTCTCTAGCTCTTGGATTCCTGCATCCGAGCATTGTAGTCGGCGTTTTTGGTACATTCTTCTGCTGCAATCATTTACAGAAGGTCGTCTTGGATGCTAAAAATGGGGATTTCTCGCCAAATATCTCTCTTCAAGCCATCGCTGCAGTAGAAATAAAGTTTCCTAGGGATGAGGACACTGCTGGTGAAAATTTCACAGAGACTTCAAGTGTATTCTGCCATGCTGGACTGCTGATGTAGAGGTTGGATTCTGTACCATGCGTCAGACTTCTCATTCCACTTTCCAAAGCGCGTGGGTGTTAGCGCGTGAAGTCACTCCACGTTTCCAGTGGCATGAGAGAGTCGTGCCATGTCGGGTCGATGTGCTTGAGAGGTAGAAAGCCTGGGGTCGATGATCTGGGAGCGGTTGTGAGAGCCGTTGATGCGACTCCGATGGTCTCATGCTGCCGTTGGATGACCCTTAGATTGGACCACCAATTCAAAGCCGTGGCACGTAAAGCGAGGCAGTAAGGTCAATTTCCTTTCTGTTGTTTTTGACCCCAGAAGAGGTGAAGTTCAACTCCAAAATTGTCAGCCACATCCTAAAACTAGGTCCCTTGGAGTTTTTGCGATCGAACGGTTCAATGAGTGCCAGTTGAATTTGGGGTTCACTTGATAGTTAAAAATTTCTCTCATTGAGCAATACTCGCATGCAGGAGAAACTAAAATGTCCTCCATCATTGAGTTGAGCTGTTGGAGTAGATGGGTGTTGAGGCTCTTGACTCCCAACAATTTCTGGTATAGGTCATTACTCATTCATGCTTGTCAGTCGACGCCTCCCATCGTGCCTGGTATCATCCCAATGGGCTACGGCAGGGGCAAAAGGTTTGCCGAGCCCGAGGGGTCCTTCACCAGATTGGCTTTCTGGTTCATTGGCACTGCACCATTAGCCGCAAACGATTGTTCTATTGCCTGCTTTGCCTGGAGAACATCGTTATTCTCATCCTGCTGCTTTGCCATCGTCAGCGTATTCGTTGGGAACTACTACTCATTGCCAGATGCGCTTGTTTTGTTCACCCTTGTTGTCATAAAGTCCGCAATCTTCTAAACAGTTAAGATGTGCCAAGGACTCGTGCGAGGGTGTTGCCAGGTAGTTAATGCGTCGGTCGCCCCTCCAGCACCGCTGCGCTCTGATACCAAGTGTTATGCCAAGCAGAACAGAGGTGAGGGACAAAAGACAGCACAGGGTTTTGGGACACATGGATAACTTACATGAAGTAGTAAGTGTACTTTGATGACAAGTGTTGAGTGAGAAGAGCACATGTATACAATGCCAAGAATGATAATGAGGCAAAGTCGGGTCATCGATGTTTGAGCCGAGGGACGTGTGCGAGGTTGCACCATGAGTGGCGGAGTTGAGAAGCTCTGTTGAGAAGTTGCGGGCTTTAAGAATATCTCAAAGCTTCTTTTATAAAAGTTGAGCGTCATCGAGAAGTCAACCGGAAAATATCAAAATATCAATATGGTTTGCGACACTTCTGTTCTATCATTTTTGAAAGCGGTTGAAGTTGTCAGAAGCTTCTGGAGCGGGAGGTCGGGGAAGTTGGCCAAAACGCTCTCGGAAAAATGGCAAGAAAATCCTGAAGTCGCCATGTGGTGGTCTGAGACCGTAAGAACTGAAATGCCCACTTGCATGTTTTAGGGACTCGTGTACACCAGGGATGTGATACTTGGTCAACAGCACACTATTGTATCCTTCATTTTGTTACCTCCCGGTAACAAAGGTCTCAGAATTCAGGGGCAAGGGTTTAACAAATGCAAATTGTGCTTCAGGAGGCAGGACTCCCTGTTCAGTTTTTCCAAGATAGGTAGCCCCTCAAAATTCGTACCCATGGACACTCCGTCAGAGATAGCCAGGCTGCTGTCCTCGCATCTAGCCAACGGACGGTGCCCGGTAGAGCAAACTGTCCATATTGTTTTGAGAAATTTATTCGTGTGCGGACAGAAACAATGGGCACACGGTTATCTGGAAAGATGCAAAAGCAAAGCGGGTGAACCACCGCCAATTCACCCACTTTATTCGGGCTGAACTTCTGGGAAGGCCAAAAATGGACGCCCGAAATGGGTGAGTGGAACACGCTTTCCCACTCACCGATTGCAAGCCATGGTAAGCCTTCTTGGAAATGTGTGAACCATTCTTCCACCCACTTTTGTTCAACTGCGCATGTGTGTGACACTTTTCTTTCGTGCATTGTTGCGATGATTGTCGCATTAACATCATTGCGGATCCATGGACGACAGGCGGAGCAATCACAACCGTTGCATGGGTTCAATCATCAATTAGCCTTGTTCAAAAAGTTTCATCTCACCAGTTGGATTTCATAGGGGGAGGTGTATCCAAGCCTGAGTAAAAGCAGAATTTTGAAATGCCTGCAAAGATCGAGATTGTCGATAGACTGAAAGTGTCCACGGGGAAAGTTATTCTATAAGGTGGGCAAAATGGTCACCATTTTCTAGCCACGGGCGGAAGTCTGGGCCGTGCTTGGTATCTCATGAAGGCAGCACCTGTTCACGCCACTGCACTTGTATGCAGAAGGGAACGTGGTTTGAAAAAACACTATGCTGCCATATTTTTCTTGAAGCGTGCAGGAATCCGATTGCATTGTAGGCGTGGAACAACAGGTACCTGCATTCAGTGCATCATAAACGTTACGCTCTAAGTGCAGGAGAAAAGAACGAAGATATCATTGTTGGTGAAATAGCCAGAGTATTCACGTGTTTGAAGGGTTGACCATGTTACATCCATGATCAGAGTTTTCCCTGTGCCCTATCTGGCACTTAAGAAAGTACAAGGTATCCAACCTTGCTCGTCATGTTTATGCATGGTGAGAAGTGTTACACCAAGTTGAATGTAGGTGGTTCACAAGGATGAGGTACGAGAAGGAGACAATTTGAGAACTTGCAACAAATGGATTATTTGTATTGAGAAATGAGTGTACTTTGACGACAAGTGTTGCGCAATTCAAGCAAGTGTATACATTACCAAGCATGACAATGATGCATATGTTGGGTCCTCGTTGCTCGAGCCAAGAAGCACATGCTGGGTCACGCCATGAGTGCCTGCTTCAAGAAGCTCCACCGAGAAGTCAGGGGGCTTCAAGAATATCAAGTCACAGCTTTACATATGTCTAGTGTCGTCAAGAAGTCGACTGAAAAATATAGAAACATCGATATGTTTCGTGACAATTCAGTCTTCCATTGTAGAAAGTGGTCGAAGTTGTCAGAAAATTCTCAGACAAAACGCCGAAGCTTGGGGCAAGTGCTCAAAATACGCGACACTTAGCCAATTGGCGTAAGAATCTTGATGTCATCACACGGTGGGCCACGAATGCAATGAAAAAAATGCTCACTCACAGAGTTTATGGACTCGTGTACATCAAGGACGTAACACTTTCCTCCCTTTTAGCTGCAACGTCCTCGCACGTTAGCAGACTTAGGCTGATGACAACGATAACTGCTGTTGTTCTGGTGATCAACGTTTTGGGGGTTGTTGTAGGGCTCCCAATTGTTGTGCGCGACATTGTAGCTGTGCCACTTGACCAGATACTTGAGGGCTTTTCCATGACATAGATGTCAGAGGATGTCTTTGATCACATACTTTGTATCTTCATCCACTTGAGTTGGAGATGCGACGTCTCTGCTGGTGAAGTTTGTGATAGGGTCCTGGTAGTTCTTAAGCTTTTAGATGTAGAAAACGAGATGAATCGCAATCTTTTTTGGCAGGCTGTTACGTCCCTAGCGTACACGAGTCCCTAGAATCTGCGGGTGGGCATTTCCGTCTTTACATTCATGGCCCTCCATGTCTCCCTCCATATCTTTGGGGATTTTACGCCTTCCGGCCGAGGGCATTTTGGCGAATTGCCCCGACCTCCAGTGTTCAGTTCCAGAAGTTTCTGACAATGTCGACCACCTTCTAGAATGGTCGATAGAAGCATCGCAAACCACATCAATGTTTAGATGTTGTTCGGTCAACTTCTTGACATTGCTGGAATTGTACAAGGAAGTGTCTCAATATTCTTGAAGCCCCCCAACTTCTTGGTGGAGCATCTCAAATCAGCCACTCATTGCACAACCTCGCACGTGTCACTCGGCTTGAGTACAGATGACCCAGTATATTATCCATCATCTTTTGTCCTGCACCTCATCCCTTTGTTCAAAGTTCCCAGACTTCACGATGACAATGGTGAATGGAGCGAGCGCACCCATCAACGTGCAGTACTCCCCGGTAAGTACTCTGGAAATGGCGGATCAGCAGCATGCAAATAATGATGCTTTCTAGGCGAATCAGGCGGCAGCGACAACATTAATGGAAAAATGTGCAGCACCCACGAACCTGATGGCCAATCCAGTGATGGACCCCTCGGACTCGGCAAACCCTTTGCCCCCAACGCAACCCGTTGGGTCAACACCTGGCACGATGGGAGGTACCAGCCGACAAGCGTAAAACAGCAAAAACCTGTACCAGAAATGTCAGGACTTGAGAGCCTCAACATCCATCTGCTCCAACAGCCTAACGGGGTGATGGAGGTGCTTTGAGTATCTCATACGTGCAAGTCAGTGCTCTCCGAGAGAAATTTTCAACTCTCTAGTGAATCCCAACTTTGACCTCGTAAACTTTAATGAACCGTCAGTCAGGATGTGGCTGACAGCTTTGGAGGTGTACTTCACCGTTGCTGGGGTCAACAATGAAAAAAGGAAAATTGACCTCACAGCTTCACTTTTGCGTGTCACAGCTTTGAGTTGGTGGTCTGATCTGAATGCAATCCAATGGCCATATGAGACCGATGGAAATGGATCCAGGGCTCAAGCGACCGCTCTCACATCATCAATTGCAGGCAAACTGCCTCTCGAGCACATAAACCCGAAGTGGCACGACTCTCATGCCATCAAAAATATGGAAAGACTTCAAGCGCCCTACACTCCCTCATTTTGGAAAGCTGAATGAGAAGTCCGACGCACGGTACTGACTTCAACATCTGTGTCAGCAGTCCGGCGTGGCAGAGTACACTCTGCATTTCCACAAGATCATCACCGGCAGTGACCTCGCCCTCGATGAACTGTGTTTCTACTACAACAATGACCTCAAGCAAGATATTCGGCAAGCAATCGCCATCTTTTTGCATCCAAGATGTGTTGGCCTGAGGGTGAGTGTGCACCCTGGAGGGTCCCTAGCAATGGCTGGTTCACACCACCAATTGTTTTTGGAGAGACTGAAACTGTGGAGGCAACTGGTTCCAAGGATGGCAGAAAACTGGTCAGAGAGTGAGGCAATAGTTTTTGTCCTCAATTGACTGGGAATGAACACTTTATCAAGGCTCACAAGCAGTGGCATTTTATAGCCACTGATCTAAGCTTTCCAGAACACCAAAGCATGCCAGATTTGGAGCTTCCTAGCAGATTCTATGGCTTCTAGAGTGCTCCTTGGTAGGCTGTCCTTTTCCCACCTAGGAAGGCATCCCTTCCCTCCTCTAGAAGCTTCTGCCCCTTCCTAGATTCCTCAGCTTGCTTCTAGTAGGAGGGAAGGTGTCCAGAAGACCAAGGCACCTCTAGATGCCTTGTAGGACAAGTCACCCCTTCTAGAAGGTGTGCCACCTTCCTGGACCCTCACCTGGCCTTCTAGAAACTTAAAGAGGAACTCTAGAGGTTGAGCTAGCTTCCTGGCATCTATTTTCCACCTCCCTTGAGGCAGGGCAGAATTTCATCTTGTGGGACTTGAACCCGGGCCCCTGCCTCTAGAGGTGGACACCATTAACCACTAAGCCACTAAGGCTTGTCTTATTGGTGTTCCTTTTTGGAGTCACTCCTGCCATGGTGAGGAGCATCATTCCAACAAGATGACCTTCCACGAATGATCGTAGTAGCCGACCACATCGACATCGCCGACTACAATGCTTAGCTATAGGAATCCAATGGCAGGCAACCCAAAGGGATCAATCCATATCGTGGCGGAGGGAAGTTGCAGTCGGCAGATTCCTTGTCTCCAATAGAAATCAACGTTGTTGATCAGCGCGATCAATAACTTTGCTGGAATTGTGGGAAGTTGGGCCATATCTCATGCAAGTGTTGGAAGCGGAAAAAACAAGCCCAAAAGGGGTGGAATCCGTAGAAAAAGAGTGAAGAGTCTGGAAACAGCAAAGGGCAGGAATAGATGGCGAGGCTCTTGTCTGGTCCAAAAACTTGCAGCAGCTGATCGCCCTTCTGAGCGGCTCACATTGCCACAGACGAGGGTTCCTACGACTGTGAAGTTCAATGAGGGGTACAAGGATGACCAACCGGCGATACCGCTATGAGTACAAACGAGGAGTTGTAAAATTTGGATTACGGTACTGGCACTATTTGATGGAGGAGCTTCCTACAATTTTTCTAGCAACAACATGGTTCCGAAGATGGATCTTCCAAATGAATTGGGAGTGTTTGAAACAAAACCTCACAATGGACGACTGTAGATCCGTTGGCTTTGTGAACCACTCTGACTGAAAATCAAAGATCTGCACGACGTAACTATTTGAATGAATACCCAAGGAGCAACCGCAAAATCATCCTTGGACGAGAGTTCCTATACCAGCACAATTCACAGGCTGACTGGAGTAGCGGAGCAGTCTACATCATCATAAATGGAAGAAAGTGACACCTACCTCTAGTTGAGCAACCCATGACACAACAGCGGTTACGGGAAGCAGCAGAGGTGGGATCAGTAGAGGGAGCTACGACAGCCGCAAAATTCCAGCCAATATCTCTGGACGTGGCCAAGAAACATTCGTAGCACGGAGCCCAAGCGTGGCCAGTCCACGTGGAAACAGGGAAAGCGGAAGAACTTGCAGCAGCCAAAGCAACGCCAACGGCCTTGACAAGTGAGAACTTCGCCGCAGTACCGAAAGAGTTTACAGAGCTCATGAAGGGGTTCAAAGGGGTTCTTCTTGAAAAACTACCCCAAGAGCTAGTATTGCAACAAAAAATCAACCATCAAACAGACCTGAAGCCGGACAGGAGACTGAAGGTGAAGGAAAGTTATCAGATGAGCAATCACGAGCTGACCGAACTCACCAAGCAGCTGGACAAGATGCTCGGGCAGGGGTTCATTAGACCCTCCACATCACCCTACGTAGCACTTGTAGTTTTTGGGAAAAACAAAACTCAAGAGATACGGATGTACATGGACTACTGAGCATTGAAAAACATCACCATCAAGAACCGCTTACCCCTTCTGCGAGTAGATGAACTTTTCAATGAACTCCTTTGGGCCTGAGTTTTCAGCAAAATGAACCTACATTGCAGCTATTATTGAATCCACGTATCTGATAAGGACGTCACGAAGACATAATTTTGCACCAGATACGTGTAATTTGAGTTTAGTGTCATGCTGTTTGGAATCACAAATGCCCCTGCAACATTTATGGTGGTGATGAACAACAATTCTGACCCATATCTTGACGCCATGTATCTCGACAACATCTTGGTGTACAACCGCACCCTGGAGGATCATCACGGACATCGGCAAAAAGTTCTAAAGATTTTACAAGAAGAGAAATGCTTTCGAAAACTCTTGAAGTACGGCTTTGGTCGCCATTCACTTGAGTTTCGGGCCACATCATTGGCGGCAGTCGGATCACTATGGACCCAGAAGAGGTGGAGGCGGTTACTGATTGGCCAAACCCACAAAATTCTGGGACATCTAGATGTTTCCAGGCTTATCGTTGCACTTGTCCACGCATTCAAGACATGGTGGTGCTACTTGGAATGCCAACAATGCATTCTCCGCATCGACCATCACGCCCCAAAGTATCTCAAGACCCAGCCAAATCCAGGCTTTAAAAAAACTGGATGGATGGAGTTCCTCAAGTCCAACTTAAACTAAAACATCGACTACCGACGTGGAAAAATAAATCCGGTGGATGCTCTCAATCCAAAACCAGATTGAATGGCCAAGATCAGCCCCTTGCTTGAGACCCGTACCTCGCGAGGCTGTTTGCAAAGGGTTACGAGGAGCTTGGCGGGTACGACAACCAAGTTTTTGTGCGACGACCCCTACTGGCGATGGTGATTCAGTCGCCAGGTCGTTGTTCCTCCAAACAAGGAATTATGATGAATGTTAATAGATGAATGCCACGACACCAGTCCAAGTGGACACTTCGGCGAGAACAAGACAATCAAGAAGCTAGCAAAGTACTACTGGTAGGACAAGTGTCTCAATAGTAAAATGACCACGATGAAACCAAGACACCACCTTCATCACTCGGATATTCCGAGCACTCTCAATAATGGTTCAACTCCGGCATGAACCACCTCGGTCACAGCTACCACTAGCCATTGTCGGTCATCAACCCGACCAACGGATATCTTGCCGAGTAATTCTCGAATACGTTGCAACACTACATGCGCATCAAGCTATTGCACAAGAAGCCGCTTTTCCCTTCGTCCTGTCCCGTTGCATGCATGGAGGATTTTCATTCCCTCCAAGTTTAATCTGGAACAGTCTATCCATCCTGTTTGTCTTTGGTTCCGTGACCTCGCTATCGTGTCTTTGCTTTGCTCGCATTTCCCTCATTCTTCCTTCACCATCCAATCTCATCTCTTGCCCTCGCATCCCTTTGATTTTTTACTCTCCTCCTCCGCTCAGCTCCCCTTCAACACGTCACCGCCGCCTTCACCTTCTACATTCTCTCACTGGACTCCTGTTGACTCCTACAACACCACTATGCATGTTTTTTTGGCTGAATACTTGTATCGCCTCACATCTCTGTGCTTCCGTCACTATGTTCTCATGCTTTCGCACACTACATTGCTTCTACCTGCTTTTTCCATCACTCTTCCAGCACTCTGCATTATCTGAGCTTCAGGCAATACTGCCTGGTGTTTGCAACCCAAGTCATCGCTTTGCCGTCATCATTGCTGCTTCCTACTGTCACCATTTCCTCTGCCACCATCTTTTGCCATCTACGCCTCCTCAGCTTCTCCTGCAGCTGACATCAGCAAAATCGCCTCGTTTGCTTCTCAAGCGCCGGTCATCACAGCATGTGTCTGAGCTGTGTTTCCATTCAGATTCACGTGGAAACGACAAGTGCTCCTCTATCACCAAAAGCTAAAAGCATTCTTCGAAGCATCTTTTATTGCCATCTTTGTCACAGTTTCCTACTCTTGGTGCTACCCACTAGTGTCCACTTCCACTCCCCTCTGCTAACCGTTTGCCTGTAGACTCTGCAAATATGCTTCTCCTTGGTTGCTTCTGGTGACTCTCGTGACTGCGTGGCACAGTCACTCCCTGGTCCCTGACTTTGCATCTCGGAACACCTCCTGTATCCTCTCCTCCTCCGACCACCACAGCAACTTCATTTTGCTCCATTTGCTCCATCATTGTCACCATCATCTTTAGCTGTTCTCTTCTCCATCTCTATCATATAGAAATGGAGAAGGGAACAAGCCGCGGTCCTCCTCGGTCTTTTTGCGTCATCCTCTCGAGCCACCTCCTTGCACCACCATCTCTTTCTCATCCTGAGCAGAAGCAGAACGTTGCTTGGAGTCAGGACATTGGACACCACGAGTCTTTTGGCTGGTCGCTCTCAAGAAGACTGGGGAACAAGCCGTTACTATCCTAACATCAGCAAACATCTCTGCTCCTCTTGGACCACCTCTACTGCAAACAGGCTCCTCTCAAACTCAGGACATTGGACACCACCAGTCTTCCTGCTCGTTGGTCTTGAACCAACTGGGGAACAAGCCATCACTCTGCTGTGATAAAAGGAACCCCTTGCATCCTTAGCTCTCCTCCTGCAGCTTCTCTTTACCGCATCCACTTCCTCAGCCTCTTAATCAGCTCTTCCTCGTCCATATCAGCTGTCTTTTTTCATCATCATCATCAGCCATCTGCCTCACTAGCCTCATTAGATTCATCCGCTTCATCATCCTCATCATCATCATCCTCATCCTCATCATCATCATCATCATTATCATCATCATCATCATCATCATCATCATCATCATCATCATCATCATCATCATCATAATCATCATCATCATCATCATTATCATCATCATGATCATCATGATCATCACCGTCGTCATCATCATCATCATCATCATCATAATCATCATCATCATCATCATTATCATCATCATGATCATCATGATCATCACCGTCGTCATCATCATCATCATCATCATCATCATCATCATCATCAGCATCAGCATCATCATCATCATCATCATCATCATCATCATCATCATCATCATCATCATCATCAATCATTCCTCAATTTGAAGCGCACGTGGTTTTGCCCCTGCGTCTAATTCATTATCAATCTGCCGCTTGCCATCATCATCACCATTCTCAGCTCGGCATTTGGATCGGTCAAACCGCCAATCTCGCGGCAATCTGCGCCCATGCCGACCCTTTCGCAGCGCACGCGGCTCGCCCTTGCACCCAGATTTTATCATTTAATTGTCCTCCTCTGCTTTCCTCCGCTTCTGTGACCAGCACAAGGATCTGCACGTTCTAGCTGCCAGTCTTGCAACAGCCTGCACCCAAGCTGGTAGCAGATTTCTCGCGGCGCGTGGGCTCGCACCATCCCCTTGCTGCACCTCTACCCCCTAATATTTTATCAGCGCACATGGTTTTGCCCCTGCGTCCAGAGCATGAACAAATCCTCTTCTACAATCATCTTCAGCATCATCCGCTTGGCATCAAGATCCACCCGGTCAATCCGCCAATCCCGTGGTGACTTGCGCCCACCGCGTCTCCTCAGCAGCGCACATGGTTTTGCCCCTGCGCCCAGCTCAGTGATCCACCTTCTATCGTCATCCTCAGTTTTCTGCTTGGCACTAGGATCTGCCCGCCTCACGGGGACCTGCGCCCAAGCTGTCTCTCAGCAGCGCACATGGTTCTACCCCTGTGCCCGGTCCTTTAATCTTCTGCCGTCATCCTCTCTCATCTACCGCTTGACATTCTGGATCTGTCCGGTCGAATCACGACCTGCTCCCAAGTTTCTCTCTCATCAGCTCACGCAACTCTTCCCTGCAACGAGCATCATCCTTGTCAACTTTACTGCAACAACGCCACAGTGTGGCAACAAATCTTGTCTTACTACATGAAAAATCATCAATAGCAACAGAAACTACGACAACCACACCTTCCTCAACCATTTCAACCCTTCTGGCATCCTGCCCTCTACAATGAAACGACTCCATCCATGGATCCAGGAGCTTTTCTCAGCCTGTCTCCCTCTTCTTGCCACCGATGTACCCTTGCTCCACTTCACTGCATAAGGAAAGCACACCCATGGAGCCTGGAACCCTCAATTTCGATGTGTCCTTAGCAACCTCACCTTTGGACACTGAAACTTTAAGAGCTTCCTCCACTTCTGCCCCTTGATTGGCCGGACCCAGGCAGACTTCCCCAGCACCACCAGCTTCAAACTCTACTGGGAATTCTGGTTCCCATTTGAAGAAGTGATTCTTGGGCTGCTCTACCTCACAAACGACACTGCATTCCACAACATTCTTCAATCCTATAATCCCTGTGAAGAAACGCTACACGACGTTTTGGTCACCATTGAACAACGCTGTGCCCAAGGATTACCCAGGCACCTCTATCGCCTACACACCAAGAGACCTCACCAATTCCCACTCAAACAACTTCCTCCTCCACCACCTCGACCTTCCCTGGCCTCTCTTCCTCTTCCACCATCCTCACTGAACCCTTCGCCCCCTGGATCCCATCCTTGACTAGGAAATGGTGGTCATCTTCACAGGGGATGTCAGAATAAAAAGATGACCACGATAAAACCAGGAAACTACCTTCATCACTCGGATATTCCGAGCACTCTCAATAGCAGCTCAGCTTTAGTGTGAGCCACCTTGGTCACAACTACCACTAGCTGTTGTCAGCCATCAACCGGACCAACGAACACCTTAAGGAGTAGTTCCCTAACAAGTAGCAACACTACAAGCGCATATGGCAAGCGCACAAGAAGCTGTTGTTTGTCCTTTTTCCTGTCACGCTTCATACATGGAGGATGTTCATTCCCTCCAAGATTAACCCAGAATAGTCTATCCATCATGTTTGCTTCTGGTTCCACGGCCTTGCCGCCGTGATTTTGCTCTGCTCACCTTTCGCTCATTCCTCCTTTTCTATTCAACATCATCTCATCCTCAGTTCCCTTTGCTCCATCACTCTCCTCCTCCGCTCAGCTCCCCTTCATTATGTCACCACTCTGCCTCGACCTTTTGCATTCTCTCACTAGACTCCTGTCTACTTTGACTCTTGCAACACCACTATGCATGTGTTCTGGCTAACTCCTCCTATTGCCTCACATGTCTCTGCTTCCGTCATTACACTCTTGTTCTTCCACACTCTACACTGCTTCTACTTGCTTCTTCCGCCACTTGCCCAGCATGTGATGGCCCAGCTAGATGCAGACCGGCGTGGTACCCTTTTGCAAATTGTGTGACGCCTATCAGAGACAAAAATCTCATCACACAAGGCAACCTGGTCTACTTCAAGCCCTATCCATTCCGACGGAACCATCAGCATGGACTTTGTTACAGGTCTTTCTACCACACCCGAGGGGTATGACACCATCCTCGTCGTGGTGGACAGATTTTCTAAACTGTCACACTTCATTATAACGACCACCACCGTCACCACAGAGGGAACTTCATGACTATTTCTAAATCAGATTATTCAGCTGCACGGAGTGCCACATACCATGATTAGCAACGGAGATAGCTGTTTTGCTAGCCATTTTTTGCACGATTTGATGACGTGTAATAACAGTCGGATTCAGCTATCAACGGCATTCTATCCTCAGACCGATGGGCAAACCGAGCGAACCAATCAGATTCTTGAACAACTTCTCCACACTTTATGCGAGCCTCACGGCACCAATTGGGCGGCTAAACTGCCCACCACCAAAATGGAATACAACTGCGTCACTTCTACTGCAACTGGTAAAATATTTGTGGAGTTTTTGCACGGAAAACATCCTGCAACACCAGCTGGACTGCAGAGTCAGAGTAACATACCCACGGTTGACATTCACCATCATTTGCAAGAATCCAAGAGGACACACGGCGAACCCTTGTGACCATGCAAGCAGCTAAGAAGCGGGAAGCCAACCAACACCACAACAATGACGTGTTCAAGTGCTGGCGATCACGTCCTCCTCATCTCTCCGAATATCAAACTCCAAAGGCAGAATTGTGCAAAGCTGAAACCCCACTGGTTGGGACCATTTTAAGATCAAGCTGATGCAAACCTCGGTTGTTGTGCAAGTTTGCCTCTGATCCGCCCTGTCTTCCACATCAGCAAACTCAAGAACCACTGGAATCCCAGTACAGACTTCCTTTGTAGGGACGTTGCACCTCCACCTCTTGTACAAATGGACAGGGATACGGGGTACGTGTTTGAAGGTATCCTTGGATATTGATGCCATGGAAAAACAGTTAAGTATCTGGTCAAGTGGCATGGCTACAACGCCACGCACAACCGCTAGGAGCCCTATGGTAACCTCGGAGACGTTGATCATTTGATTGACGGCTACCTTTATCATCAACGACCTGCGTCTTCTAGCGCACGTGGATGTCACGGCTAAAAAGGGGAAAGTGTTGCGCCCCTGACGTACATGAGTACCTAAATTATGTGGGAGGGCACTCCCACATAATTTAGGTACTCGTGTACCTAAATTATGTACCAACGATCTGTTTTTACATTCATGGCCCACTATGAAAAGACTTCAGGAGTTTATGCCATCTGGCCAAGGGCATTTTGGCCAACTGCCCCAACCTTTGGTGTTCCGTTCCAAAAGCTTCTGAAAACTTTGACCACCTTTCTGAATGGTCGACAGCAGTATCGCAAACCATATCGACGGTTTGATACTGTTTTGATGGCTTCACAACAACACTAGAATTTCATAAAGAAGCGCCTCAATATTCTTAAATCCCCCAAACTTCTCGACGGAGCTTCTTAAATCAGCCACTCATGGTGCGACCTTGCACGCGTCGCTCGGCGCGAGCACCGATGACCCGACATTTGCCTGATTCTCATTCTCAACATTCTATACGTGTGCTCAACTCACTGGACACTCGTTATCGAAGTACACATATTGCTTAGTTTCAACAATCCATTTGTCCCAAACACCCGAATCGTCTTTTGTCCCGCACCTCATCCCTATGAAACATTTGCATTCCGCTTGGCATAACACATGTGAAACCAAGAAAAAACAGGCGTTTGCATTTGCTCAATCTCAAACAGTCCCAACCAACAGGGTTTGAGCTTTGCAAAGTCCTATGCTATGTAATTGATGTTTTTTGAGCTGAGGAGGACACGACTACCAGTTCCTTCTGCGGTGATGGTGGTTGTTTTTGTGATATATTTCATTTTCCACTACGATGAGGTTGGCTTCGTAACCTTCTGGAGTGGCAGACAACCCCATCACAAAGTCCATGTTGATGTTGACCCACGGCTCCCTCAGAACAAAGAGTGGTTGGAGTAGACAGGGTGGCCTTGTGCGACGATATTTGTGTCTGGGACAGGTGTTGCACGATTTGCAGAAGGCTGAAGTTGGTCTGCATCTTATCCTACTAGGAGTTTTTTGCCAGCTTCTTGAGTGTCTTGCCCTTGCCAAAGTCTCCACCCGGGCCGGTATTGTGGAATTCCTCCAATAGAATTCTTTGTAGCTCGTCATTCCGTGGGACGACGACCGGGCGACTGAATTGTCATCGCTAGTAGGGGTCATCGGACAAGAACTTGGTTTTTTCATACCCGCCAAACTATTGGTAAACCTTCACAAGAGCCGTGCGAGGTTCAAGTATTTTTTGATGAGAATCGTGTTGATCTCGGCCATGCAATCTGGATGCCAAATCAGAGCATCCGCCAGATTAATTTTTCCAAGTCTGTACTCGACGTCGTTGTCGAAGTTCGACTTGAGGAACTCCTTCGTCTCTTTTCTTGATGGCTCAGATTGGGCTGGGTCTTGAGATATTCAAGGGCATGATGGTCGGTGTAGATGATGTATCGTTGACATTCCAGGTAGGAACACAATGCATTGAACACATGCACGAATGAGAGAATACATTTCTTGTGCACCATTTAGTTGAGTTGTGGTACACATAGATTTCTTGACAAACGCGCAACCGGTTTTTCTCCACCGCCGTTGTCTTTGAGGAGAATGGCTCCGATGGCTTGATGGGACATGTCGGTGGCCATGATGTAGTCCACCATAGGATCTCCCAATTGTAAGATTGGTGTCAAAGCATTTCTCAAAGATTTGAACGCTTCTTAGTAAATCTCCCACCAATTCCATTCAGTGGTTTTTTTAGTGAGATGAGGGAGAGGCACTGGCACTCAAGTATATTCATTTCAAAATCTACAGTAGTAGGCATTTGTAGATTCTGCTACAACTACCAGTGATGCAAACGTAGACCAAACCACTGCTCCAGTCCACCTGCAAAATTTTCCAGGAAAACATTCTCCTCCAAGGATGATCTTTTGATCGCGCATTAGGCAAGTTATCCAGATCATTGCTTTGTGCAGATCTCTAGTTTGCAGTTGTAGTAGTTCATGAAGCCAACAGAAATGTATTTTTCCATCAAAAATGTTTCCTTCAAACACTCGTGGTTTGGTAAAAAAAACTAGCTTTCAAACCATGTCATTGCGTACAAATCCATTAGGATCTCCTCCATCTAGTAGAGACTGTATCATTCTGTGACTTTTTTAACCCCTCGGTTGTACTTGTAGGAAGATCGCTGGTTGTTCATCCTCGTACCCCTCGTCAAACTTTGCGATCTCAGGTATCCTTGTTTGTAGCGGTGTGAGCCGTTGAGATGGGCAATCAGTCGGCGCAAAAATTTCCAGCTGGATAGGAGCCTTGTCGTCTTCTCGTGCCTGTTTCCGTTTCCTGACTCCTCACTTTTTCTCTGCAAATTCCCTCCATTTCTTTTCTCATACCTTTCTGACAATCGTGCGAGATGTTGCTTGGCTTCTTGCAAGTCCAGCAGAGCCATTGATTGTGTTGGTTGATGGCATCAATCTCCATCGGAGATGACAAAATTTGTGGCTTTAGGATTGCCAGATATTTGATTCTTGCATGTAAGCATTGTAGTCGGCCTTGTCACATTTCTGGCCCACAATGTGAAGACTTCAGGATTTTAATGCCCATCGGCCGAGGGCATTTCTGCCACCTGTTCCGACCTCCGATGTTCCGTTCCAGACGTTTCTGACAACTTTGACCACTTTCCAGAATGGTCGACAGAGGTGTCCCAAACCATATCGATGTTTCAATGTTTTCAGTGGACTTCTTGACAGTGCTAGACTTTTACAAAGCCACGTCTCAATATTCTTGAAGTTCCCTGACTCTTTGATGAAGCATCTTGAAACAGCTTCTCACGGCACAACCTCACATGTGTTGCTTGGCTCGAGCACCAAGGACCCAATACATGCCTCATCCTCATTCTCGGCATTGTATAGATGTGTTTGACTTACTCGACACTTGCCATCAAAGTGCAATTACTACTTGAGACAAGTTATCCATTTGCCCCAAATCCTCAAATCATCTTTTGTCCCTCACCTCATCTCTACGAGCCACCTAGTCCACTCTGCGTAACACTTGGTATGATGGTGCAACAGCGTTGGAAGGGCAATTGACGCATTAACTACCTGGCGACGACCTTGCACGAGGTTTTAACGCACATCCACCGTAGAAGGTTGCAGACTTCGTGGCAACAACGGTGAATAGAGCAAGCTCAACCAGCAACGAGGAGCAGTCCCAAACAAACACTACGGCAATGGACGATCAGCAGCAGGCAAATACCAACATCCTTCAAACAAACAAAATAGCAGTGGCAACCTTTGCAGCAAATGGCACAACACAGAAGAACACGACGACTTATCTAGCGAAAGACTCCTTGGGCTTGGCGAAACCTTTGCCTCCGCCACTACTCGTCGGGTTAACACCTGGTGCGATGGGAGGCACCGGCTGACAGGCTTGAATTAATGAGGACCTGTACAAGAAACTATCAAGACTCAAGAGCCTCAACACCATCTACTCCAACAACTCAACATGGCAATGGAGTAGCTTCCAATTTCCCGCACGCGCAAAGAAGTGCACACAGAGACACTTCCATAAATCTTGAGTGAAACCCAGATTTGACCAACACTCCTCAAGCCGTTCGATCCCTTAAGTTTCAAGGGAATGATGGTCAGGATGTAGCTTACACGTTTGGAGGTGTACTTCACTGCTGTTGGGGTCAATAACAAAAAAAGGAAAATTGACCTCGCAACCTTGCTTTTGCATCGCACAACTTTAAGATGGTGGTTTAATTTGAAGGGTATCCAACGACAGCAGGACACTGGAGGAGCCAGATCAACAGCTCACGCAACCGCTCTCACATCATCAATCACAGGCGTACAACCTTTCGAGCAGATTAATCCGACGTAGCTCGACTCGCTCAAGCCACCAGAAACGTGGAGCGACTTCCCATGCGCTACCCTTGCTCATTATGAAAAGCTGAACAAGAAGTCTGACGCATGCTACAGACTCTAACGCCTGCATCAGTAGTCCAACATGGTTGAGTATTCATGACATTTTGGCAAAATCATCACTGGCAGTGACCTTGTCCTTGATGAACTACAGCAGCCTCAATTAGTACATTTGACGAGAAATCACTACCTTTGGAATCCAAGACAACCTTCTGTAAATGATCGTAGCAGCCAAAACTTAGGGGCTCGTGTACGTCAGGGACATAACAAGATGATCATGCGAGCATTTCTTGATCGCGACTCTTTCTCCCTCGCAAGATCGCAAGCTAGGGATGATCCATTTTCCATTTTTTTTCATGCTTAAACCCAGTACACTGTTCTAAAGGGTTTGCATGTAAAAAAAAGATGAAAAATGTCGTCGCTCAATTGCAACTGAGAGCAAACTCCCATTTAAAAGTTTTTTTTCTTTTTCCATGGCACACAAAACACCCCTGGTTTGCAACAAAACTAATTTCAAACCCAGCCCCGAATTACATTCGGGGTTGAGGGTTTTATTTTTCACGCGGGCATCTGCTTGGCCCCGCGGTAACGAGGCCCTGTAGATTCCCTTTCAATGCATGGGGTGTCTTAGTTCCCCATGCAAATCCCACGTAAACCCTTCCCTTGAACAATCCAAAACGCCTCAGAAGAGGGTTTGTGATTTATTGAGAAGCCTGATCAGCACTCTGATGCTGTGTTTCATGCAGCGACAACATCGCCTTTGCGCACCTTTTTTAACATGTCGTTACATTTTTTTGACCTGTGGATGTATCAGCTTTAAAGTTGGAAAAAAATGCTCGGTATGGCGTTGTTGGAGAGGGGTCAATAGATACATCAGATTTATCGAGAATTATGTGGACATATGGTCACTTCCCCATATCTGCGTTGACCGTTTATTCTTCCATATACATGACTACGGATAGGATTATCTCTCGCTTGGATAACATTGGGATGATATTTCTCCCATCTGGTCTCCACACACTACAGTTTATAGACATCTATAGAGCACATCGATAAATGGAATTTTCCATTGTTATGTCGAACAGATCATAGGTGTTTCATATGGATGAGGTATGGGGCAATAGAGGATTCCAGGAATTGGGAAAAATGGATAACTTTTATTAGCAGTAAGTGGACTTCAATGAGAAGTGTCAAACAAGTGGAGCACATACATACAATGATGAGAATCACAATGAGGAATTTGTTGGGTCTCCAGTGCTTGAGCCGAGTGACACATGCAAGGTGGCACCGTGAGTGGCTGCTTCAAGAAGCTCCATCAAGAAGGCGGGGCGCTTCGAGAACATCGAGGCGCGGTTTTATACAGGTTCATTATAACCAAGAAGTTGACCAAACAGTATCAAAACATTAATACAGTTATCAAAACCTTCTGGAACGGAACACCAGAGGTTGGAACAGGTGGCCGAAATGCCCTCAGCTGATTGGCATAAAAATCCTGAGGTCGATGCGCCACAGGCCACAAGTGTAAGGACACAAATTCCTACACATGGAGCTTGGGGACTCGTGTATGTCAGGAACATAACACTTCTTCCCCTTGTGAGCCGCGATTTCCTGGCATGTAAGTAGACATAGACACATGTTGGCGGTAGTAGCCATCGATGAGATGATCGACCTCCCGGAGATTCTTGTAGGAATTCCGACTATTGTGCACGGCATCGTAGCTGTGCCACATGACCAGATACTCAGTCATTTCTCCACGGCATCAGTATTCAAAGATATTTTCAATCACGTATTCAAAGATGTTTTCAATCACCTGAGTGTATCAAAAAGTGCATTCCTGTCTCCAAGGATTTCTAAATTATTATAAACATGAACGCATGGGACTGGAGCCCACATACACATTCCTTGTAAAATGGAAAAAAAGACTAGAGATATTTCTCTGAAATAGAGATTTTTTTTTGAATGCTCGACGTTCACGTCTCTGTTCACATCCCAATCTTTGTACACTATCTCAAAGGTCAGGTGATTTGTTGTACATGCAATGACAGCATTTTGCATTTTCTTAATCGCAAACGGTCCCAACCACCAAGATTTATGCTTCGCAAAGTCCTTTCCTTGAAGTTTGATGTTCACCAAGCTGAGTAGAACGTGATGGCCAGCGTTGAACATGTCACTGCTGCAATTTCATTCAGACGCTCTCGTCCTATCTGCATGCGTCTTTGCATGGATTCATGTTGTTTCCTTCCAAACACTGGAGAAATCCATGCGGTGGATGTTGACAGTGGGAAAGCTACTATGACTTTGCAGTCCTGCTAGTGTGGCAGGAATTTTGTTGTAGACCTCTCCGAACGGAATTTTACCTGTTGCGGTGGAAGTGGCAGACTTGTATGCAAGTTCAGCTGTGGATAATTTAGCTTTCCAACTGGTGCCATGCCACTTCCATAGATTGCAAAGAAGTTGTTTGAGAGTTTGATTGAACTTCTTCGTTTGCTAGTCAATTTGAGGAAAGAACGCTGTTGATAGCTGGATCCAACTGTCGCAACGCCTTGTCAATTCGTGTCACAAGAGGCTGGTGAAACGGCTATCCCTATCACTGATGATGGTTTGGGGTATGCTGTGTGGGCGTATGACTTAGTTTAAGAACAGCCGCACTGTCCCTTGTCTGGTGACAGTGGTCATTCCTGGAATGAAGTGTGTTCAAAATCTGTCAACCACCACAAGGATGGCGTTGAAGCCCTCAGGAGTGGCGGGCAATCCCATCACAAAATCCATGCTGTTGTGGACCAATATCTCTACTGGAATAGGGAGTGGTTGGAGCAGTCCTTGTGTCCTCGCGTGACATGATTTTTGCTGCTAGATGGTACAATTCACAAAAGGCTACCACGTTGATCTGCACCTTGTCCAACAAGTATTAATTAGCCAGCTTCTTGAGCGTCTTGTCCTTGCATGGTGTCCATCTCGACCAGTGTTTTAACATTCCTCCAATAACATCCTTTGCAGATCCTTGTTCAATGATTTGACGATGTGGCAAGTGAATCTTTGTTACCAGTAGGGATCGTCGAACCAGAACTTGGAATTTTGTACCCGCTGAGATCCTTGTAACCTTCACGAACAATCTCACAAGGCATGATTCTCCACGGAAGAGTAGCATGCTGATCTTGGCCATGAGCTATGGTTGCCGACTTAGAGCATCTGCTGGATTTTTCTTTCTAGGTCGGTACTCGATGTCGTAGTCCAAGTTAGACTCGAAGAACTCCTTCCATCGAGATTGTCAAAGGCTTAGATTTGGCTGTGTCTTGAGATGTTTTGGCATGTGAGAGTCGGTGCGGACGATGTATTGCCATCATTCCATGTATTTTTCCCTGTACCTTGACAACTTTGTTGTCGTCGTCACAAAAAGCACATTTTTTTACAGATGTACACAAGTTCAAAAACTCCATGAGAGTGTATTTCTTCCTTGTATCCATGGCCCACTGCGCATCAACCACAAAATACGATGTCGATTGGTTGAGGGAATATTGGCCATCTTCCCCGACCTCCGGGCACTACCAAAGGTTCTCACACATTTGACCACTTTCCAAAAAGATCTGCAGAAGTGTTCTGAGCCGTATCAATGTATTGATACTCTTCAGTCGACTTCTCAGTGATACAAGCCTTTTGTAAAATGACACCTTGATATTCTTAAAAAATCCCAATTTCTAAGCGGAGTTTCTTAAAGAGACCATTCATGATCATGCATTGCACAAGTTGGTGGAATTGAGTACCCAAGACCCTACATATGCCTCATTTGGTTTTTTGTCATTGTATGTATACACTCGACATGTTCGGAACTTGTCACTGGAGCACAGGTTCTACTAAATACAATTTTTCTGATAGATCAATCTCATTCAATGAGCTGTGAGTTTACATGGCACATGCAAGTTCCGAATTCTCCACAGCAGTGGAATAAAAAAAGGACACAAAAGCCACAAGGAAGAGAAGTACACAGTGGAAAGTCTTGGACATAGCCCTGAACTTGCACACGTGATGAGGCCAAGCTCATCCTATCCATCCGCTCCACAAAGCACAGATCTGCCACAGATGGTCCCTCATCCCTCTTGTACAGCACTCTCCACGCCCTAGCAATGTCCTGGTCAAGAGAGGTATGTTTCGCACGCTTTGCAGCCCGCTGCCGCAACTGCCGCGCATGTGCTTGCTGAAGGGCCAGTGCCATGTGCTGGTTGAGGAGGACACAATGGAACTGACTCTCCCACAGTACCTCCTTGTCAAGCCAACCTCCGACAACGTCCGCAATACCTTCCGAGGCCTCGTGAGAAGGCCCCCAAGGTCTCCATCTCACAAAAGACAAACTCCATGTAATCGCGCTCTGCCTCGCGTTGCCACCGTCCATGTTTCCTCTCCTTTGTCCTCACCCCATCCTCGAGTGCCACTCCCGGCCGCTCTGCTAAATTCCTCCCTTGGGTGTCCCTGTCTCACCCCTCTCTCTGACTGGAGCATGCATGGTTGGGACCCTCCCCGGTAGTATAGGTTTGAGGGCTGATCGTAAAAGAGGACCAGTGCTGGGAGCAGCCGCTTGAATCCCCTCGCCCACACCGCCTCAAAGATGGCTGCTCGCTTGACCGAGTTGTATGCATTCTCCACGTCGATGTTCACCAGCCCCCTCTCCTCCTGCTGGTCCAGCTCCTCCATGATGGTGTGGAACACCATGTCCCCCCCCCCCCCCCCCCCCCCCCCCCCCCCT
>SZWC01009386.1:1324-18066 GCA_023375785.1 Penium margaritaceum | reverse complement strand
TGGAGGAGAGCTTGCTGTTTGAGGAGGAGCGGCGCAAGGGAGAGGAGGGCGGAAGCGGACTGGACGTCGCTCTCATCACCAACTTTGGTCATGGGGGCGGTGCTACATCAACCAGGACCAATGGCGGAGGAGGAAAGAAGAAGGGGAACTGCCACTATTGCAAGAAGCCGGGCCATTGGGCACGCGAATGCCGCAAGAAGAAGGCGGACCTTGCGGATGGAGTGGGAGCGGGAAAACAGTCGGACGCTTCCGCGAACGCCGCAGACTGGGAGAGTGGATTCGTGACAACCATCTGGGTCCTGCACGTCTCCGACAACACCGCCCTGTTCTGGATCATCGACTCGGGAGCCACGCGGCACATGACGTGTCGCCGGGAGTGGTTCGTCGTCTACACCGTCATCGAGCCTCGTCGGGTGTACATGGGGGACAACCATGTGCAAATGGCGGTTGGGGAGGGTGAGATTGTGTTTTGTGCCTCCATTGAGGGTAAGCACGTGGAACGTCGTGTGAAGGGGGTGCTCCATGTTCCGGGACTGGCAGCTAACCTCCTCTCTGTCTCATCTCTCATCTCCGAAGGCATGCAGGTTTGCATTGAGAATGGTGGCTGCACCATCTCTGCCCGTGCAGGCCGTGTGCTTGCAAAAGAGAACAAGGAGGACGGTCTTTACCGCCTCTACGTGGCATCGGAGAAGGAAGCCGACTCAGCATTGGCGGCGAGAGAGGGAAAACACAAAATCGGCCTGTGGCACCGCCGGCTCGGTCACCTCGGCTTTGGCGCCATCATCTCCATGCAGCAGATGGTCCGCGGCCTGGAGCTCAAGGGGGTGAAGCAGCCTGGTGCATTGGCTTGTGAGAGCTGCATTGAAGGGAAGCAAGCCCGCTCTCCTTTCACGGGGGAAGGAAAGGGCGCGACTGAGCTTCTCTCACTCGTTCACTCTGATTTGTGCGGTCCCATGCCATCACAGTCCTTGTCCGGCAAGTTGTACTTTTTCATGTTCATTCATGACAAGTCGAGGAAGACGTGGGTGTCGTTCCTGGCTAGAAAGGATGAGTGCTTTGATGCTTTCAAGGTGTGGATTGCTGCTGCACAGAATGAGAGTGGCAGGTGGTTGAGGGTGTTTCGCACCGATGGTGGAGGAGAGTACCTCTCCAACGACTTCAGCACCTTCCTCAAGCGTCGCGGGATCAAGCACGAGGTCACCCCACCTGGAACACCGCATCTGAACGACGTGGCTGAACTCGCAAACCGCACGCTTATGGAGCGTGTTTGCAGCATGCTCCAAGACGCGGGGCTCCCGCCAACCTTCTGGGCGGAAGCGGTCAATACCGCCGTGTACCTTAAAAACTGGAGCCCTACGCGTGCTGTGCCGCTGATGACACCGGAGGAGGCGTAGACGGGACGCAAGCCAAAAGTGACACACCTGAAAGTCTTCGGGTGTGGCGCATTCGTGCACATGCCTGCCGGTAGCCGTAACAAGCTGGACGCAAAGTCGGTGAAGGCTGCCTTCCTCGGCTACGACACAATGGGATACCGCCTCTACAACCTCACCGCACGCAAGATCATCCGCAGCCGTGACGTGGTCTTCCAAGAGGAAGTGAAGGGCTGGACTTGGAGCCCTATGTCGGCAGTTCCGCTTGCTCCCGCACTTGTACCAGAAGTGGGAGAAGTACCGGTAGCAGAAGAGGGCGGTGCAGAAGATGGCGGTGACAATGGCAATGACAAGGAGGTGGAGGGAGCTGAGAAGGAGAAGGAGCCGGCAGCGGAATCTGATGAGGAGGAGCAGCAAAGCAATGCCCAGCAGCTGCCACAACGGTCCGCACGCCTCAACAAAGGTGCAAAGGACAGTGGGGAGCCGTTGAGGCAATCCGAGCGCCTCGCAAACAAACAGAGGCCACTGGAGGAGCTGGTGAACCTGTGCACCGTTCCACCACCAACAGAGTCATCTGACCTCGAGCTTCTCTTCCTCATAGTCACCGACGACCCAGCCACATTCGCTGAAGCCATGCGCAGCGCCGAGGCGGCAGATTGGCGTGCCGCAGCAGATGAGGAGTATGGTGCGCTCATGAAGAACAGAACCTGGACTCTCGAGGAAGCTCCACGTGGCAGCCGGGTGATCGGATGCCGGTGGATCTTCAGGCACAAGCGTGGTGCGGATGGTAAAGTGCTCAGGTACAAAGCACGGTTGGTTGCAAAGGGGTATGCGCAGACTGAGGGTGTGAATTACAATGAGACATTTGCACCTGTCGCTAAGTTCCCATCCATCCGAGCGATCCTCGCTCTTGCTGCTGCTATGGACTGGGAGGTGCACCAAATGGATGTGACGTGTGAATTTCTGAATGGTGACCTTGAGGAGGATGTGTACATGGAGCAGCCGGAGGGGTATGTGGTGGAGGGAAAGGCGGATTTGGTGTGCAAGCTTGTGAAGGCCCTCTACGGCCTGAAGCAAGCACCACGAGCATGGTACCACAAGATGGATGAGCAGCTGGCTGGCCTTGGCTTTGTGCGTAGTGAAGCTGATCATGCAGTCTATGGGCGCACTCAAGAGGCAAGCCAGGTCATCATCTTGCTCTATGTTGATGATCTGCTCATTGCATCTGACTCCAAGTCTCTTTTGGACGATGTGAAGCAGTCCCTTGCTGCCAGGTTCGACATGAAAGACATGGGAGAGCTCAGTTACTACCTTGGCCTTCAGGTCAAGCGTNTGGCTGGCTTTGGCTTTGTGCGTAGTGAAGCTGATCATGCAGTCTATGGGCGCACTCAAGAGGCAAGCCAGGTCATCATCTTGCTCTATGTTGATGATCTGCTCATTGCATCTGACTCCAAGTCTCTTTTGGACGATGTGAAGCAGTCCCTTGCTGCCAGGTTCGACATGAAAGACATGGGAGAGCTCAGTTACTACCTTGGCCTTCAGGTCAAGCGTGACCGGCAGCAGCAGACTTTGGAGTTGTCGCAGAGCACGTACGTGAGCGACATCGTCAAGCGCTTCAACATGGCAGGAGCGCGCAAGGCTGCGACACCACTGGAAGTGGGAGCGAAGCTGAGCACGACGCAGACTCCCCGCGGCATGCAAGAGAGCAGCCGCATGGAAGCAGTGCCGTACCAAGCAGCATCTGGGAGCCTCATGTACGCAGCAGTCGGCACGTGCCTCGACATCAGCCAAGCAGTGGGAGTTCTCAGCACGTTTTGCGCGAATCCGTGCGTGCTGCATTGGGAGGCGGTCAAGCGCGTGCTGCGCTACCTCAACAGCAGCAGCAGCCTTTGTCTCACCTTTAATGGCAACAACAGCCCCATCCTCATCGGCTACAGTGACGCAGATTGGGGAGGTGACCTGGACACAAGGAGGTCAACCAGTGGGTTTGTGTCTGTGCTCGAGGGAGGTGCAATCAGTTGGCGGAGCAAGAAGCAAGAGTGCGTCGCCCTCTCCTCCACCGAAGCAGAGTACATCGCCTTGAGTGAAGCAGCAAAGGAAGCCGTGTGGCTGCGTGAGCTGCTGGAAAGCCTTGGACAGCAGCAGACCACAACGACCACCATCTACTGTGACAATATGAGCGCCATTGCTCTGACCAAGAACGCCGAGTTTCACGCCCGCACCAAGCACATCGACCTGCGGTACCACTTCATCCGCGAGCTCGTGGCAAAGCAGGTGGTGCAGATCAAGTTCTGCCCTTCAAGCATGATGTTGGAAGACTTCCTGACCAAGCCGCTGGCAGCGCACCGCTTTCAGCAGCTGAGGGGACAGTGCGGACTTGTGTGATTTTTATTCTCGCAAAGTGGGAGAATGATGGATATGAGAGTGCCAGAAAGTGACAAAAAATAGGTTGCTCGATAAAAATCATCTGGCACAACAGTTGCATAGGGGATGTTTCATAAGTTCTAGTGCAATTTACGGAACTCAATTCGGAGTCCGTTTGAGCTAGACATGGATTTCCAAAATTTGGAGATCATGAGTCGGGTTCAAGTGAGGACCTGAGCACTTTGAGCACACATGGCGGCAGGATTATTGGCCAGGACGGCTGAGAGCGGCCTTCAAGGAGAAAAGACGGCTGGAGGACGTCCAAGAGACTTCAAGGAAGGACCAGTCTACGATTATTAGCCATGCAGGCCATGCGAGACATAATTCTCTTGTGTGACAAGGTGACTGCCGCTCATCCGGCTAGGCTAGGAGTGTGCTAGAGGGTGAGCTTTGACAGAGTGGATCTCAGTGCTCCCTTAGCCAAATGAGGCATATAAGGGCTTGTTAGAAAGCTGTGATGATGTACTTTCTCACTCAAGAGTTGATTCAGACATTTGCGTTCTCTGCAAACCTACATTTGCTTCCGTAATTTCTGTCTGTGCAACCTGCAACCCCCTCTCACAAACAGTTAGTCCTGCCTAGGCGGCTCTTAGTGAGCCTGATCACCTCCCTGAGGGCTGCCCCAGTTTCCATCATGTGATGCAAGCGCCGTGGTGGTGGTGCGTGACCTGCCGGCCGAGCATGCGTGGTGGCCTCTCCCAATAACTCCTCCCACTGTCCTTGGAGGAACCGGGTGCGTAGTGATCTCACCCACTTAGTATCTAAGCACCCTCAATGCTGTGGGCACGTCGTGAGGATGAGGCTCGGCATCGCCTGGAGGAGCATTGGTCCTACAGCATCCATGGGGTGGGATGTGCACCTCACCAAAGGGACTGCCACTGCTACCCGAATTGAGTCCAACGCGCCTGCTGGGACTCGCGAGTAGATGAAAGGAGGGAGTACCTCTGCCCCATATTGTCAGCCCCACTCCAGTCCTTCTGCCCACTGCCACAACTGCTACCAACGTTGGCCATAGCTTTGCTCCCCACGCGTGCCAGCCCCCGGCCGTTGCTACTGCTGGCCTGTGCCCGTGGTTCCCTGGTGGCTGTCTCCCCTACCTCTTTGGGTACCCTTTAGTGCAGGAACCGACGGTCTCGGTCCTCCCCTCCCCATGGTTGTGCCCTCCCGAGCTCCTCCTTCAGGCCCTCCTGTCGCACATGTTGCCACTCCTCTCACCCGAGGCTGGTCTCTGGTGGTCTCTCTCGACAACTATCCGGCCAGTGCTGCACCTCCACCCCCAATTCCCGGTCCGACAACCTTGCGGTATCGTCCCTTTCCCATGTCCCTCTCTGCCATCAGATCCTCCCGTAACTCTCGGTCTCACTTGTGGCCCTGCAGTCCCACTGCTCCCCTTTGTGCCCTCCTCTCTGGTGGTGTCAAATGGAACAGCTCTTGGAGAAACTGTCTTGCCTCTATGTCCGCATCATCTCCCGTACCCCCCTGAACCCCGGGTCCATGGTCATGGTCACACCCCTCCCGTGGTGTCCTCAGAGATTCTCCGTCTCCCAGTGGATGTCCTCCTCCACCTGCTCCGCCACCTGGCTGCTCCCCTTGCAGCCAGTCTCACAGGGAGGAGGATTCCACCTCCTAGCTTTGCTCCCTCTCACGGTGGGCTCACTCACGCTGAGCGTGCTGTCCTCGCACTCGCTTTACTTGACGCGCATCTCGTTGTGCCGCCCGTCTCTCCTGAATCATCCGCCGCTCGGCCTACCAACCCTTCACCCCAAGGATTTGCTCCGGGTCTACCAGATCTGCTCCTAGTGTTTGTCCCTTTGCCATTTACTCCTGGCTCTGACTGGCGTCTTCATCCCGATCCCCCCTCCTGGTGTCCCCCTCCATAAGGTGAGCTCCCTTGCATTGTCCCTTCTTGGATCCGTCGCTGAATGCCCTAGAGCGCCGACCTCAAGCAGTAGCCCCAATGGCGGTAGCCCCAGTAGCCACTCATCGATCGCTTACTTTTTCCCGTGAACCCGCATCCCATCCAAGGGCACTTCCATGGCGGGCCCCATCGTGAAAGAATTCCCTTGCTCTCTATCCCCTATGTTCGCGCAATGTCGTCCCCACTCCTGCCTGTAGCACTCGTTGCCTTTGCTAGCCTCTTTCCCTCCCTTGTGTCTGGTTGCCGATCCACCCCTCGGGTGTGTCCCGTAGTTGCTCCGCTGGTTATCTCTTCAGGTGAAGCCTATGATCCTTCCTCTTGCTCCGATGCCTCTCCCCATCCCTCCACTGCGGCGCCCAACCCTGATGTGCCCGGTTGCACTCGGTCTGGCTCGTGAACACCTGCCTCTTTCCGCCTCCCAGCGGCCTTCGCTCCGTCCCCTGGACCCAGAGCCTCCTTGCCTTCCTCGGCCCTCCTACGTCCATGCAGTTTCCCCGCTCCCATCTTCATGCGCACTTTTGGTGTCCCTGCCGGCCTGTCCATCATCATGATCGGCCCTCCGGCCCCCTTTGTCGTCCATGGTACTATGGCCAATGTTGGCACTATGTCCCCCCTTGGTGGGCGGACCCTCACACCCTATTCTCCTTGCCTCTCCTCTTGGGTCCCTTCCTCTTCCTCTCCTTTTTCTTCATCGTCCTCTCCTTTCTCCTCCTCCTCCTTTTCACCTACCGTCTCTCCATCCTCCCCCCTCCGACTCCTCCCGTCATCCCCCTCCTCCTCATCACCTCCTGCCCCTGATTTGCTTGCTCCGACTGCACTCCCTCCGCTCCCTCCGCTCTCCCCACTCCATTTGGTGCTATGGTCCCTAGCACTAGGGATCTTCCTGCTTGTCTCCCCCCCTGTATCCTCCTCCTCTCCTCCTTTCCCCTTGCTTGATTGCGGTGCATCTCCCCTGTATCCTGTCTCCATGGGCCCTGTCATCATTTCCCTACGTGTCTGTCTAGTCCAAATCACCAATTCCCTCCCGTCTGCTCCCTCGGCCATCTCCACGTGCTCTCGTTGTGCTAGGTTCCGTTCCTATAATTGCCATACTCTGTTCTCCAAACCCTGACTGACGTGGTTAGTCCTTTGAGACAATGGCCACTGCACAATCACGGCCCCCGTGAGTTCCCCGAGTCCTCTCTACTGCAGGTCGAGCACACCCAGTACCGCATCGCGCAGATTCTCACATCCCCTTACGACCTCCTGTCGCGCTCACTTGTCCTCCAGCCGGTCATGCTCCCTCCCCCTTGCCTGAGCTGTGACTACTGCCTGCAACTCGCGCGTAGCTTCATATAACTCTTGCACGCGTAATCTTGACACTGCCTGCGCCACTTGGACCCATTGCACTTCCTGTCGGAGGGCATCCATCTACTCCTAGAGGATGGTGAAGTGGCAGCCCATGACCTTGTCGTAATAGAGGAATAGCCCTCTGATCCTATCTCTGGTGTCCTCTTGCATCACCCTGCATGCCAGGACCACCTCCTCTCATAGCTTTTGTGCCATCTCTACCCACCCTCGTTGGTCGTGGCGGTCTTCCTGTTGGGTAGCATTTTTTGGTCTCCTTTCTTGTACTCCGCTTCGGCTTCTGTCGGCCCCCGTTGTTTTCCTCCGGTCCTCGTCTTTCTCCTTTGAGCCCCTTGCTAAGGGCTCAAGCTCCACCCTCTCCACCGCAACCTTTGCTTCTTCTTGTCCGCTCGCCTTCTCGCCGTTCCCCTTTCCCTCTCCGCCCCTCACAGGCTATCGTCCATCCCCGGACCCGTCCTATATACCGTGGTCGTGCCGCTCCCTAGTCTTAGCTGGTTCCCTGCTGACATGCATCCCACCTGTCTCTCCCATTTCCTCTTTCCTCCTTGCTGCACCCTCCTCCCCTCTGTCCTCCTTGCCTTGTCTCCCTTTTATGACCTTCTCTCGGTCCTTCTCAATGGTCGTCGTGGGGTTACCTGCTCCCCCTCCCCTCTCCTGCTGTGGCTCTTGCTTTGCCTCTGCAGAGTCTCGTGCCACCTGCTTTTGAGCCTCACTGACTGCCCGTTGTCGCGCACTCTCCTGCTGCGCTGCTCGGAACTTTGCTTTCTTCTTTCGTCAGCTCTGTGACCCTTTCCCCATTGTCTTCTACCTGCTGCTAGCTCGCCGCGATGGTGGTTTCTGTTGTTCCATTCCCTTGAACTCCACATCCGGGGCTTCCGCCGGCGGGGTTGTGGGTGGTTGGAGGGGGGAGGTTTCTGTCGGTGGTGATGGAGATGAGGGCAGGATCCGGGGGGTTCCCTGAAGTAGGATGATGTGCTCTATGTTTTTTTTCCGATTTTTTGGTGCTAAAACCAGGGCTTTTGGTGTTGTGTGTGTTGAGGGAGGAAGTTTGATTGTTGCCAGGTACCCGTGCCATTCCAGAAATACCATCTTTGGGTGTTTTGCGAACCCCCCCTCCGGATGGGTGCCTCGAAAAAATCGAGGGCCCCCAATGGGTGGGGACTCCTCTCGCGGGGGAAGCAGGACGGGAGCCCCTTCCCCCCTTGTCTCACTGATGGCTGAGATCGACGGCCCCAGGGGATCGTCTCCTGGGCCATTGATCTGCCAGGTACCCTCCACATTGGTGCTTAACCCCTCCTCTGTTGTCCGCCGTCTGGTGGCCAGTGGTTGAGCCCCGCTCCCGCCGGCCGCCTTCCGCTTGCCCCCCCCGCTGACCACCTCCCACCCCGCCCCTCCTAATCGAGGGATCGGGGCGAGGAGCAGAGGGAGAGGGGGTGGCGGCTGCCCCCTCCCCCGCAATTGCCTGCTGCGTGGCGTCCCCCAGCCGGCACGCGTGGGGCGGCAGCCCGTTGTGGGTGTCGCCCACCCCCCCCCTTGAGTGGTTCGCCGCCCCCCCTTTCTCCCTCTTGCTCCCCACCCCCGCCACGTGGCTGGGCAAGAGTGGGCCCGTTGGGAAGCCCACGGCCAGGGCTATCAAACGGGCCCACCCTTGCCTTGAATGGTACACCATAAAGGCAGAGCGGGACCGCCATGGCCCGGCAAGAATGCTGACATCAGCAGTCCGCGGGGGTTTTTCTGCTGCTTGCTCCCTCCGTGTGCCACGTGACGGGGCCGGAGCGGGTCCACTGTGGTGCCCTCTCCAAGGGCTACCCGCCAGTACCCTCCACTCTTCAAACGGTGGCATGTGCTATCCGGTAGGTGCGAGTGACATGGACGTGTCGATGACGTGCCGTGTACAGCCAATGAGGCATGCCACATGGCAACAACCGGTTTGCCGGGACCGCAGAGACCTGCAGATGTGGCAGGCCTACTCTGACGTGGCCTCGAAATCTGGGCTGTCCGGGACCACCCCCTTTGGAAGCCTGTTTGAGAGCCCCCAACGACGCCGCCGCCTGCGGCTCCGTTGTCCGCCGATAGATAGATAGTTAGATAGATTGATTGATACATAGATAGATAGATAGATAGATAGATAGATAGATAGATAGATAGATAGATAGATAGATAGATAGATAGATAGATAGATAAGTAGATAGATAGATAGATAGATAGATAGATAGATAGATAGATAGATAGGTTGGTAGGTAGGTAGGTAGGTAGGTAGGTAGGTAGGTTGGTAGATAGGTTGATAGGTAGGTAGGTAGGTAGGTAGGTAGATAGATAGATAGATAGATAGATAGATAGATAGATAGATAGATAGATAGATAGATAGATAGATAGATGGATAGATATATAGATAGATAGATAGATAGATAGATAGGTAGATAAACAGATAGATAGATAGATGGATAGATAGATAGATAGATAGATAGATAGATAGATAGCTAGATGGATAGATATATAGATAGATAGATAGATAGATAGATAGGTAGATAAACAGATAGATAGATAGATGGATAGATAGATAGATAGATAGATAGATAGATAGATAGCTAGATAGATAGATAGATAGATAGATAGATGGATAGATATATAGATAGATAGATAGATAGATAGATAGGTAGATAAACAGATAGATAGATAGATGGATAGATAGATAGATAGATAGATAGATAGATAGATAGATAGATAGATAGATAGATAGATAGATAGATAGATAGATAGATAGATAGATCAATCTCATTCAATGAATTGTGAGGTTACATGTGACATGCAAGTTTGAGATCTCCACCACTGTGGAATCAACAAATAACGCACACGCCACCGGTAAAACGAGCACACAATGTAAGGTCTGGCGCATGGCCCTGAACTCGCACTGGTGATCTTGACCAACTCAACTTGTCCCTCTACCCCCGCTCCACAACGCAAAGGTCTGCCACAGATGGTCCCTCACCCCTCGTATACAGCACTCTCCATGCCCTGGCGATGTCTTGGTCAAGAGACGTGTCCGCCACCCCCTCCGCGGCCCGCTGTCGCAGCTGCTACGCCTGTGCTCGCTGATAGGCCAATGTCATGCGCTGGTTGAAGAGGGCGCGTAGTGGAACCGACACCCCTGCAGTACCTCCTTGTCGGGCCAATCTCTGCTCGGTCGCCTCTGATGATGTCCGTAATACCTTGCAGAGTCCTCGTGAGAAGGCCCCCAAGGTCTCCATCACGGGAAAGAAAAACTCCACATGGTCGTGCTCTTCCTCGCATCGCCATCGTCCATACTTCCTCTCCTTCGTGCGCACCACATCATCCAATGCCACACCCGGCCGCACCGCCGACCTCCTCCCCTGACTCGGCTGCTGCGGGTCCGCGATGACCACTTCCATGACAAGTGTGTGACCTGTGGCTGGGTCAAAACATGTGATATCCGGACGCCCCTCTGGTAGCAGGCCTACGTGCTCGACAGGCACCCCGCCCATCCCGCTCTCACGTACCACTGCTGCCAGCTCTCTCATCACGGCATCGTGGACCGCCTTCGTGCCCCCTCCCTGGACACATCGGAGGGCGTGTTGTAGTGCGCATGGGTGTATAGGGCTCCGCTCTGCACACGTGCACGCTGGTGAATGGCGCAAGTGTGCAATGGGGAGCCCAAGGCAAAACCTGAACGCCACTCTCCAATCCTCTGGTGCCATGTACAGCCGGTCGGTGATGGAACTGGGATGTGCCAATAGCCAATCCCTGTTGTACTCCCCCTGTAGTGCTGCAAGTCGCTGCAACTGTGGGAGTGCCTCCTCTCCACCCAACTCCGCTGCCATCACCGATCGGAGCTCTCCAAGCTGCCACTCATACACGGCGTTAGACAAGTCCTGGAAAAGGCGCTTGGGGCTCCCTTGCTCACACTCCGCCATCTGTGGGACCTTTGCTTTTACTACATTTGGGAATGCTTGCAACGCCTTTTTGCATAGCTTTGCGAATTCCCCCCTCATCCATGGTCTGTGTCGTGCTCCCTCGCCCTCTCTATTATCCTCAGGACCTCGTGGATGGACGAGACGTTTCACCGCGTGCCAAGACTACAGGCGGCTACAAAAAAACAAGAGGGGTGCAAGGTCCCCCACGCCTGATATGCCGAGCCCACCCAGCCGGATCGGGAGCCGTGCCTGCTGCTCAGCGTGGGCCACTGCCTGCCGCTCTTTGGTCCCCTGCACCTCGTCCAATCCCACCAGCCAACGGATGCAATCCCCCACCTTCTCATGAAACCGCTGCAACCGGCTGGTCCACCACTCTGATGGGGGCGTCAGCCGCGTGAGATGCTAAAGCCTGCGAGTGGTGTACTCTCTCAAGATGCTGAACGCGGCATGGGCGTCTGGCATGTCGACGAGCGTCACCAATATCTCCTCCACCTCGTGTACTACTAAGTCAAGGCGCGCTCAATAGAACCCCTCCGTTCCGATCGGACTCCCCAGAATCACCATCCCCTCCGTTGCTCGTGGGACCCCCGCGATGCTCCCCGACGCCTGGTCCATCCCCGCCGCTAGGTACAGCTGGCATTTGCGAGGCTGGACCTCCATCCCCACTTCATCCAATCCTCCCTGCAGCGTAGTAAACGCCGCCTCCAGCTGCTGCACTGGGCCTAGCAAGTACGTGTCGTCCAAGTACGCCAGCACCCGGCCTGTCCCACCCATCGCCGCATGTGCTGCCTCCAGTGCGTCCTGCTGCGTTAAAGCATAGAGGAACAGGCTGATAGGATCTCCTTGTCGCACCCCCCTTTCCGACTGGAGCACGCATGGTTGGGACCCCTCTTGATAGTATAGCTCCGAGGGTTCGGCGAAAAAGAGGGCAAGTGCTGGGAGGAGTCGCTCGAATTCCCTCGTCTGCACTGCCTCAAAGATGGCTGCTCGCTCAACCAAGTTATATGCGTTCTTTACGTCGATACTCAGCAACCCCCACTCCGCGTGCTGGTCGAACTGCTCCATGATGGTGTGGACCACCGTGTCCCCCCTTGCCGACACTCCCACCGCCTGCTGCAACGACGCTTGTGCTCTCTCCCTTTTCCTTCTCCTTGTACTCACCATCCATCTCCATAGCAGGTGTGGAATCGCCTCTCCCACAGCGATCGGACGTACCCCACCATTCGGATTTGCTAGCGCGATGAGCGTGCTTGTTGCAAGAAAGCCCCGAGCTCTGGGGTGGAGCCGTCCTCAACATAGAGAGGTGAGTAGCTGTGCCAACAACCTCGTAAGCCGCTTGTCTCCCACCACGACTTGTCGAAGATGGTCCAAAGTAAGGCCTGATGGCCCTGCCGCCGTGCCTCTGCTGCTGTCCAGTAGAGCCTTCCGCACTCCATACCCATCAGGGAACCCAGTAGGGGCTCGCCTCGCTGCCTTTGCTACCCATGCTGGTGTCGGCCGCTCCTTTGCCGGGTGCTTTGCCTGTAGCTGCGCCAATACCTCTGGTCCGGACTGTGGCAAGAAGGTACTGTCCAAGGCATTGCATGCCTTTTACGTGTTCCCTCAGTGGAATTTGGTCACCGCCCTCTGTACTCGTTGTTCCCTCGCCTCCTCTTCGTTCTGTCGCAAACGCCGTGGTGGTGGTGCGCGACCCGCCGGCCGAGCATGCGCGACGGCTTCTCCCCATAACTCCTCCCATTGTCCTTGGAGAAACCGGGTCACTAGTGATCTCACCCACTCAGTATCTGAGCACCCCCGATGCTGTGGGCGCGTCCTGAGGATGAGGCTCGGCATCGCCTGGAGGAGCACGGGTCCCGCAGCATCCATGGGATGGGATGTGCACCTCACCAAGGGGACTGCCACCGTTGCCCGTACTAAGTCCAATGTGCCTGCTGGGACTCGCAAGTAGATGAAAGGAGGGAGTACCTCTACCCCATACAGTCCGCCCCACTCCAGCCCCTCTGCCCACCGCCACAACCGCTCCCATCGCTGGCCCCCGCTCTGCTCTCCACCTGTGTCAGCCTCCGGATGTTGCTGCTGCTCGCCTCTGCCTGTGGTACCCTGGCGGCTGTTTCCCCGACCTCTCTGGGTACCCTTTGGTGCTATTGCCGACGATCTCGATCCTCCCTTATCCACGGTTGAGCCCTCCTGAGCTCCTCCTCTAGGCCCTCCTATTGCACCTGTCGCCACTCCTCTCACCCGAGGCTGGTCTCTGGTGGTCTCTCTATCCATCTGTCTGGCCACTGCTGCACCTCCACCCCCAATTCCTGGTCCAACGACCTCTCGCTGTCCTCGTTGTCTCATGTCCCTCTCTGTCATGAGACCCTCTCGGGACGCTCGGTCTTGCCTGTGGCCTTCGGTCCCACTGCTCCCCTCTCTCCCCTCCTCTCTGGTGGTGTCAGGGGGAACAGCTCTCGGAGAAACCGTCCTACCTCTGTGTCTATGTCATCTCCCGCGCTCCCCTGAACCCCGAGCCCATGGTCGTGGTCGCGCCCCTTCTGTGGTCTCCTTGGGGACTCACCGTCTCCCCGTGGATGTCCTCCTCCACCCGCTCCGTCACCTGGCTGCTCCCCTTATGGCCGGTCTCCCGGGGAGGAGGACTCCCCCTCCTCGCTCTGCTCCCTCTCGCAATGGGCTCGCTCCCGCTGGGCGTGCTGTCCTCGTTTTTCTCGTTCCCGACGCGCCTCTCGCTGTGTTGCCCGTCGCTCCTGAATCCTCTGCCGCACGGCCTGCCAACCCTCCACCTCAAGGATCTGCTCCGGGTCCGCCAGGCCAGCTCCTAGTGCCTGTCCCCCTGCCATCCACTCCTGTCTCTCGCTGGCATCCTCGTCCTCATCCCCCCTCCTGGTGCCCCCCTCCATACGGTGAGTTCCCTCGCACCCTTCTGCTGTGCCCTCCTGGAGCCTTTGCTGAATGCCTTGGACCGCCGACCTCAAGCAGTAGCCCCGATGGCGGTAGCCTCAGTTTCCACTCATCGACCGCTTGCTTTTTCCCGTGAACCCGCATCCCATCCAAGGGCACTTCCATGGCGGGCCCCATCGTGAAAGGATTCCTCCGCTCTCTGTCCCCTGTGTTTGAGCAATGTCGTCTACACTCCTTCCCGTAGCGCTTGTTGCATGTGCTGGCCTCATTCCGTCCTCCGTGTGTGGTTGTCGATCCATCCCTTGAGTGTGTCTCGTAGCTGCTCCGCTGGTTATCTCTTCCAGTGAGGGTTGTGATCCCTCCTCTTGCTCTGGTGCCTCTCCCCCTCCCTCCGCAGCAGCGCCCATCGCTAATGTGCCTGGTGGCACTCAGTTTGTCTCGTGATCACCTGCCTCCTTCCATCTCCTGGCAGCAATCACTCACTCCCCTGGACCCAGAGCTTCCTTGCCTTCCTCGGCCCTCCTACGCCCGCGCCGTCTCCTCGTCCCCATCTTCGTGCGCACTTTTCGCGCCCCTGCCGGCCTATCCTGCACCATGATGAGCCCTCCGGCCCCCTCTGTCGTCCATGGTACTATGGCCAATGTTGGTCCTGTGTCTCCCCTTGGTGGGCGGCCCCTCGCACCCTCTTCTCCTTGCCTCTCCTCTCGGGTCCCTTCCTCTTCCTCTCCTCTTTCTTCCTCTTCCTCTCCTTTCTCCTCCTCCTCCTCTTCACCCCCTGTCTCTCCTTCCTCCTCCCTCCGTCTCCTCCCGTCCTCCCCCTCCTCCTCGTCACCTCCTGCTCCTGATCCGTTTGCTCCAGCTGCCCTCCCTTCGCTGCCTCCACTCCCCGCACTCCCTAGGGTGCTATGGTCCCTAGCACTAGGGACCTTCCCACTTGTCTCCCCCCCCTGCATCCTCCTCCTCTCCTCCTCTCCCCTTGATCGATTGCGCTGCATCTCCCCCGTATCCTGTCTCCATGGGCCTTGTCATTATTTCCCTGCTTGTCTCCCCAATCCCAATCACCCAGTCCTCTCCGTCTGCTCCCTCGGCCATCTCCACGTTGTCTCTTTGTGCTAGGCCCCGTTCCTCTAATTCCGCTACACTGTTCTCAAAACCTTGACTCACATGGTTAGTTTTCTGAGACAGTGCCCACTACACAGTCAGCGCCCCCGCGAGCTCCCCGAGGCCTCTCTGTTGCTAGTCGAGCACACCCAGTGCCGCATCGCGCAAAGACTCACATCCCCTTACGACCTCGCGCCGCGCTTGCTCGTCCTCAAACCGGTCCTGCTCCCTCCCCCTTGCCTGGGCTGTGACTACCGCCTGCACCTCGCGCGTAGCCTCGTATTACTCTTGCACACGTAATTCTGACACTGCCTGCGCCACCTGGACCCGTTGAGTTCCTGTCGGAGGGCATCCGTCTGACCCTGGAGGCTGCTGAAGTGGCAGCCCATGACCTCGTCGTAGCAGAGGAATAGCCCTCGGATCCTGTCTCTGGTGTCCTCTTGCATCACCTCGCATGCCAAGACCACCTCCTCCCATACGTTTTGCGCCATCCCTACCCACCCTCGTTGGTCGCGGCGGTCTTCCGGTTGGGGTGGATTTTCCGGGCACTTTCCTTCTACTCCGCTTCGGCTTGTATCAGCTTTCGTTGTCTTTCTCTGGTTCGCATCTTTCTCCTCCGGGCCCCTCCCCAAGGGCTCAACCTCCACCCTCACCCCCTCAACCTTTGTGTCTTCTTGTCCGCTTGCCTCCTCGCCGTTCCCCTTTCCCTTTCCACTCCTGGCAGGCAATCGTACCTCCCCAGCTCCGTCCCATATACTGTGGTCCTGTCGTTCCTTAGTCTCACCCGGTGTCCCGCTGGCCTATATCCCTACTGTCTCTCCCATTTTCTCCTTCCTACTTGCCGCATCCTCCTCCCCTCTGTCCTCCTTGCCATGTCTCCCAGGTATGACCTTTTCTTGGTCCGCCTCCATACTCGTCGTGGGGCTACTTTCCCCCCCTCCCCTCTCCTGCTGTAGCTCTTGCTTCGCCTCTGCAAAGTTCGGTGCCGTCTGCTGTCGTGCCTTGCTGACCAACCGTCGTTGTGCCTTCTCCTGTTGTGCTGCTCGGATCTCTGCTTGCTTCTTTTGCCAGCTCCGTGGCCCTTTCCCCGTCGTCTTGTACCTGCTACGAGCTGGCCGCAATGGTGGTTTCGGTTTTTCCACCCCCTTGAACTCGACCGCCGAGGCCTCCGCCGGCGGGGTTGTGGGTGGTTGGAGAGGGGTTTTTTTGTTGGAGGTGATGGCGATGAGGGCAGGAGCCTGGGGGTTCCTTGGAAAGGGATGATGTGCTCTATTTTTTTCCTGATTTTTTGGTGTATCAATCGACGCTGTTGGAGTTGCTTTTGCTGATGGAAGGGGTTCTGTTGTTGTCGGGTACCCGGGGTATTCAAGAAATACCCCCTTTGGGTATTTCGCGAAACCCCCCTCCGGGTGGGTACCTCAAAAAAATCGAGGGCCCCCACTGGGTGGGAGCTCCTCTCGCTGGGGAAGCGAGAGGGGACTCCCCCCCCCTCTTGTCTCGCCGATGGCCAGGATCAACGGCCCAAGGGAGTCGTCTCCGGGGCCGTCGATCGGCCAGGTGCCCCCCCCCTACTGCTCCCCTCCTCCTCGGTCGTCCGCCGTCTGGTGGCCGGCGGTTGAGCCTTGCTCCCGCCGGCCGCCTTCCGCTTGCTCACCCCGCTGACCACCTCCCCCCCCCTCCCCCTCCCGATCAAGGGATTGGGGTGAGGAGCAAAGGGAGAGGGGGTGGCGGCGCCCCCCCCCCCCCCGC
>SZWC01009385.1:69660-87403 GCA_023375785.1 Penium margaritaceum | reverse complement strand
TAGCTTTCCATGTACCATACTTGTACTTTTTATTCATCAAGATTTCAGTCCTGATTTCCCAACCCTTGTCCTGCTATTGTACAAGCTACGTTGCTGGTCACCCAAATTTCCTACCAGCAAGGGTCCTAGCCCTTGCTGTTTGTCTCACAAAATCGACAAGGAGCTGTGTAGTGCAAGCAAGCACTACGATTTGCTTAACCCAAACCAGTTAGGGTTTGGGTACACTTGGTTAGACACCTTGAATTGATTTCATCAGCACATGCAAATAGAGCTCTGGAGTAGGAAGTACTTTACAACAAGTGGTGCATGCATGACTTAGCATTGCATCAATTACCACATGCACGACTAAACAGTTCCATCACCTATTACACGCAAAATCCATTAGTTGCATGCAATGCAAAGAGTAAGGACCGCCTTGCCTCAAGGGTAACATGCGCGACTCAACAGCTAGAACCACGGCCAAGTTTCCAACCTTTTGGATGCTTACTTGAGGAGGAACCTACGTGCCTTTGACCGAGAAGATTCCTCGAGGAGGAAGCTATGACCTTTTGGCACACAACACCTGGTTAACTTGCTAGGATCCCACTATAGGAAATGACTAGACTGAGTAGGTTCAGAACTGAGCAAGTAACTTCAACAGTAATTCTAGTAACCAAGACAAGTAGTCAATCACTGCCAATTAATGCCTCAAACACTCTTTAGTCACTCTCCTCTCAAGATCCCTGTAAGTTTAGCAGCAATCCTTTAGCCTAGGCATGAAAACGTGAATGAATGTCTGAAAGCCTGAATACCTTGCTATGGTGGCTAAACAGCTTACAACACTCAAGCTGCCTAGATTTAGGTGTCTGTCTTGAAGTCTCCCATCTTTAGTAAGGAGTTGTGCCTAGACGTGAGAGCCAAGAGTTGGTGTCTTATCTTAGCTATGCTTTATAGAGCAAATTATTTCTGGGCTGTTGGACTCTGTTGGAGTCTCCTTGTATCGACCTTGTGTGTGTGGCAGTGCTTTGTCAGCCAAGTAAGGAGGATCTAAAAGCTATGCGTCTTGTTGGAGTTCCCCTCTATCAACTTAGAAGCTCGGCAGCACTTTGCCTGCTTGGTTGGGAGGGTCTTAAGTCTTCTAGTGACCTAGTATGTCTGGTAATGGCTGCTAGTATGGAGACGAGGCTGCAATGACAACCTAGAGGCCATCTCACCTAAAAGCATGGTGACGGTGCTGAGACCCTTACAACGATAGCCTTGACGGCCTAACAAGGTGTTGCGCCCTTGGATGGGGCAGGTTGTGTCAAAGCGTTGAGCTGAGTTGTTTCTTGCCGCTATTTCCCCATGCCATCCTTGCACTTGATAGTCTCTTTCAAGTTACAAGTTCAATCCAAGTCTTTCCCTTTCGCATAATGGAGTAGAAGGTTTGCTTGCTGGACGCAGAGATACTTTAGAGTAAGAAGACCCCCTTGTTGCATCTGAGCACGCGGTGACTTCGTCACTACAAGCTCCGAAAAACCATAACATCATCCACATGTTTCGTATATTCTAAAGACAATATTTGAATTTTCACCTATAATTTCTTTTAGTGAATGAAATTATATGTTCATGTCTATCTTTTAAGTCTCAATTTCAGTAAAGAATTGTACACTGATACTTTTCACTTCTTTGGGTGGAAGATATCTCTTACTTTTTTAACATGAAAAAAAATTGAAACATTGTTATGATTTGCATTATACTTAAACAATAGTTTTTTAAGAATCAGATAATGAGCTACTTAAAGATGAAAAATCCCCAAATTTATAATGAAACC
The DNA here is from genome assembly GCA_023375785.1 of Penium margaritaceum. Taxonomy (NCBI): domain Eukaryota; kingdom Viridiplantae; phylum Streptophyta; class Zygnematophyceae; order Desmidiales; family Peniaceae; genus Penium; species Penium margaritaceum. The sequence goes on along the minus strand of SZWC01009385.1, from coordinate 85,611 downwards.
ATTGTGGATAAAGACTGCATGAGCTTGTTTTAGTGATTTTTTAAGACAAATTACCGGATTCTTGGATGTTTTTTAATCCATGTTTTTTTCTTTCTTCACTCATGAGACAAGGGAAGCGTGATTCTTCATCTGAGACTATGTTCCCCTTAAAGCATACAACAAAAGTGAATCACCTTTGGAAAAACAACACCATACGAATTCAAGATAATGTCAAAAAAACCATTTATTATATGAAATAATTGAAATAGTTTTATTTGTCTTTACCCAAAAATTAAAAACCCATTGCAAAGTTTTTTTGAAGATATCTCTTTTCTAGAATTTTATCGAATTGAAATGAATGTTTAATCAAAATATTTTTCAGTGTGATAATTTGTAATAAAACAAGACATTTTCAATGTATTAATTGACTTACAATATATAACGTTTCAAACTAAATTGTTAAAATACATCTTTATATAAAAGGTTTCTCTTCTTTTACTTTTTATTATCTTAAAGAATGCACACTTGTATTGAAATATTAGTGTTGATTGACAATTTTACTAGTGCGAATGAACGTAATGTGATTTTTTATTCGTCCTTGAGCCTATCAATTTTTATTATTTGGAATGTAGTTATCTATTAGATTCGTAATGTTTCACGTTTTATGAGCCCTTCGTCTATCGGTGATGCACTTGCCTCCATCCTTTTTGAATCAATGATCTACTATTGATGTTGATGTGGATAAAATCCATTATCTGATCCTCATTCATCTCTTGCATTGTTGTATTCACTAATAATCATTATTCTTTTTAACATCCTCTAAATCATGGTATATAAGAAATATATTTTTCATTTTAATGATAATGTGGGAGTAGCACAATGAAGCCTACATATAGAGATAGTAGGATTTATTGTTCATAGGAAAATGAGTTGTGCCTTCCACATAATACTTGAAGTAACAATGGTAGGATAAATGGAAATGTACAAGAACAAACAATTGAATTGATTATCCTTAATCTCCTTAAAGCAAATTATTTCTTAGTCAAACTAAATGTTTTAATTATTAAACATATTTGGTGTGACAAGGAATTTCCAACTATTTTGTAATTTTCTATACGTGCTAAAAAATACATTTTCTTGCATCTGATACTCATTTTCAATGATTTTAACTAATTCATTATTGGTGCATATTCATTTTTTTATGGACTATACCATGAGGAGGTAATTAAAAGAGTTGATCTTCCGATCTTGAAAGTAACATGTGAAGTTTGTAATGACGATTCCAAGATTCAAAATTTAATTAAACTACTTGTAACACATAGCGATTTCCTATGTAAGTCATAATTTGGGCTATTTACATGATAGGTTCCTTTCAAACTTTCAAATTTTCATAAGGAAATTATGAAGATGTATCTGTGTATTCATTACACTTAACGAGAAAAAACAAACTGTGCATGTGAGGATATATTTAGCTCACACTACATTGAATGAATTTTTATTGTTGCCTTTTTTACATTTATGAGCTCTTGCTTTCTGATGCTTTGTATAAGTTTATGTTGAATTCTGATTTTGATTATAAAGCAAGTATACACTGTTCAATAAAACGTCAAAACGTTGTGGGACTGAACATGCAATAGTGAGATGTCCCATTGGTCTTTTTCATTTTGGGCCCGTCCTCTGAGAATATCGTGCCTTTGTATAGCTTGCGCGTCGCGAATATAGCTCCGAAGTCCATGGGATCGGGCCCCCGACGCGACATGCATCGCTGACAAGGGAGGGAATAGGCGCGCGCCTGATTTGAATTGAACTAACGCGAACTCGGCATGAACCGGCTGCGAAATGCTCAACGATTATTTAGCCTAAAGATGCTTGGGGTGAAGCAATGTAGTCAAACACAAGAGCGAACCCGGGGCAAGTGATAATTGTTTATGATAGTGATAAAATGCGCTCATAGTTTCAATATTGTGTAAAGGGCTCTGTATTGTTCAGTTCTTGTTTCCCATGAAAAAGGTGCATGTAAGATGCATGTGCTTGCCCCGAGTTCGCTCTTGTGTTTGACTGCATTGCTTCACCCCTGGCGTCTTCAGGCTAAATAATCATTGAGCATTCCGCGGCCGGTTCATGCCCAGTTCGTGTTAGTGCAATTGAAATCAGGCGCGCGCCTGTATCCTCCCTCGTCAATGATACGTGCGAAGCAGGCTGAGAATGTCGTGGCAGGGGCCCGTTCGCACGCGCTCCGGAGCTGTAAATACGCGAGCCGCTCAGAATACGCGGCGCGCGGGCTATACGAGAACACAATATTCTTCGAAGACAGGCCTCAGATGAAAAGGACCGGATGTCCCATAAGGGGAATGTGCGCAGGCTCTTTCGAGTATCAACCGAAACACTAGAATCTAACAACGACTTCACCGGAGATCTTTCGAATCCACATTCGTCCTGTCACCGCAACAAGGGCCCGACATTCTTGGCGTCCAAGCATAGGGAAGCTCGACGTTACGGCCCAAAGCTTCGTTACGGTTGCATATGGGAATTGTTCTGATGTGCTGACGTCTGCTTGAACACGCCAAACGCTGTCGTTGCAGGAGTCGAGCTTGTCCACTTTCATCAGCGATACGGCTCTTGGGGTGTCTCACAACAGACCGATGCGAGATTTGACAAACATTAATAACTTTCGGAAGCTATACTCGTTCTCGAAAAAAATTATTCATTTTGACATCGTTCATCGATCTAGGAGAGATAGGTCGATTTGAAAACCATTTATCGTTTGCTGTAATGGCTAAAGTAGACTCCGCAGAATGTTTTTGCTGGAAAACAAAATGTAGGACTTATCGTCGAATCGACATTCTCAAGGGTGGGACGATCGACTACATTTCGGAGCGGCTGTTTTTTTATGGCCGAAAAGGGCCGCACAATTGTTGTGACAACTGGAACCCAACCAAAACCGACAGGAAAGCGCTGCAGATAGTTCTTAACCATCCACGCGCAACCCTGGTAGGGCAGCGATGTGAGGGCTGGAGACCGAACAGTGCTGATGCGATATTGTTCTTGGCTATGAGCGGCGCGTGGTAAAGCACATGCCTACGGCCCCTTGAAAAAATCCGTTTCGACCGTGAAAAGGATGAAAAGATAATATTGCTATGTAGTGAAGCCTAGCATCAGATCAAGGTTTAGCTGAGCGGACTCAGTTGAATGAAGACGTATGTGGAGATATGAAGGGATGAATTTAGTGCAAAGGATTGTGTTTGAGAGAGTTTCACCAGTTCGTAAAATAATCTTTGAGAAAAATACTCTTTGTTTCAACCCATGGATCTAAAAATGTAGTCATTTGCTTTTATCTGGTACAGAAAGGTTTTGCCCCTTTTATTCACACATTTATGAGCACATGTTATTTGTACTATCTTATCTAAAATATAATGTTATGCCCCCCATCTCATGCATACAACTTATAGATCACAACTCAAGGTGTGTGCTCTTTGATCCTGCACTTTGGGTTGAATTCTGGTCTATATGGATTGCTTTAACTTTGTTAAGATTCAAATCAACAAAACCGAGACCATAAAGGAGGGATTTGTGACCATAAGTAAAAACATAGCCAATGATTCTCATCATGCCCTTTGGGTAAATGATACAAATCTCATCATTTAGCCAGAGTTCATTTTTGTACAATGTAGGAGATGTGACATGCGTATGTTTTACATTTAAGTAAGGTAACATGCACAAATGCTCATTATACTACTAATGTTATGGACATATGATACTAGTCGCCTTTTGTATTCAAAATTCATTGTTTCAAGGTGGGATGTTGAATAAGGGTGGCACGAATTCCATATCTTGTGAACAAGAAAACTTTCATCGTGAAATAGCATTTCATCAAGATGAAAAGTTTCAATTGTTTATAGAAGAAGCAAATGCAATAATGTTTTACTATTTTGAGGTGATGAAATCGTGAGATAAATGGAAAACAAATCACTTCACTATGAGACAAAGTTCACACAATACATGAAGTTACTAAAAGAACAATCAATACGAAGAGCATAGTAATGACTCTCCAACCCAACGTGGGCAATGATTCCTTCATCAAAATTCCGTTTATGATTAGGTCTAGCCTCTAAAAGACCAAGAACTTGTCACGAACATGCCCTCATCATATCTTATAGAAAACGTGTACGCCAATGAGCAATCATATGATCTTTTCAAATAAATGTACCATCATGAATGAATTTCATCAATGCCTTCATGATGGAAAAGATAACTAGATTTGTTTCAACATTTTTCCATAGCACTCGTAGAAACTAGACTGATTACAAGTGTATTCTACAAAACAAAAAAATTATCCATAACACTTGAGTTGATAATATGAATCTTTGAATAGAACCATTGAGGTGTTCAAGTTCTTTTCTCCGTTCCAGTTGAACTAAAGAAGGAATCATTTTTGTAGGAATAAACTTGGAAAGTTTTCCTACCATATGCAAGGTTCGGCATATGTTTTTAACTTTGCCTCAAACTTGAAGAATGAGAAAATATTCAAGAAAACTCCGACATGTCAATGTAGTATGCCATGCAAACTGCAAGTGGAGATGTCACACGTTTTAAGAAAGATTTCCCACAAAACCATCATGGAAGGGGTTTTACATAGGTCAAAATATCATTCTGTGGTTTTCTGTTCGTGCACAAGTCTACAAGGTCTGTAAATATGAATAAGGGGTTCTTCTAGTATCCTGTTTGCAAAGACAATAGTGTGGCCCATTAGAATACAGCCCAACATATTTGGGATTCCATTTGATTGTTGGTAAAAAAGATACTACCTAAAATTTTCAGATGGATTGTAACTCAAACCGAGACAAAAGACCCAAAGCAATACAATGTTTGGTCATTGAATTCAAAAAAGTGCTCCACTACCTATCTTAATAAAATAACTCTTCTTATAGGTTAGACAAACTCTTATATAAACCTTGAAATTTAGATTCGAAGAAGTAGACACAAAGGAAAAACATGTACAAAATGGAAGGAATAGAGAAAATTCTGAATGTTCAAGATTTTTCTAAAGTGACGGTAAGGATAAATCAAAGTGAATATGTGCTTTAATTTCATTTGATATCAATAGTGACATGAACATCTTTTTTGATGCCTAGATATGCATATATCTACATTTAAACCTATGTTTGTTCATGTTTATATCTAATTTGAGACCTATAACTTTATTTGTATAAAAACATTATAATGGAAATAAAATTTCAATACATATAGTAAAAGACGATTTGTCAGTAGTGAGACCCAATCAACCCAGTCCTTAATGCGTTGGCTCTGTAGGATGTGCTTCAGGCTGCATTTTTTTGTTGAATTTTACGGGCATGGGGTGAGGCCGTAAAAGGGAGTATGAAGTAGAGAGGTGGTTGGGAGAGTGAGGGCTAACTTCAAGAGTTAGCCGCCACTGAGAGTGGGGTGGCCATCTATTCTTGTGAGGGGAGACACCTTGAGTTAAGTGCAGGGCTGACTCCGAATCTGGGATCTGTCATACACGTCTAATAATGGGAAAAACATGCACTCACTTTCTAGTATGCTCGTCAAGTGCACTGTGATACCATGCATTTAAACCATGCACTAAAAAACAATTGCACTTGAATGGTGCAAAGATGAATTCTCTCTCCCTCTCTCTCTCTCTCTCTCTCTCTCTCTCTCTCTCTCTCTCTCTCTCTCTCTCTCTCTCTCTCTCTCTCTCTCTCTCTCTCTCTCTCTCTCTCTTGCCTCTTCTCTATCCCTTTATCTCTCTCTTTCTCTCTCTCCCCTTATCTCTTTATTTGTTTGTCTCTTTCTTTCTCTATCTTCTTTCTCCCTCTCTCTCGAGCTCCATCTCTCTCTTTCCTGCTCTCCCTTTCTCTCTCCCCTCTCTCTCTCTGTCCCTCTCTCTCTTGCTCTCTCTATATCTCTCACTCTCTCTATATGTGCATCTCTCTCTCTCTCTCTTGCTCTTTCTCTCTCTCTCTCTCTCTCTCTCTCTCTCTCTCTCTCTCTCTCTCTCTCTCTCTCTCTCTCTCTCTCTCTCTCTCTCTCTCCCTCTCTCTCTCTCTCTCTCTGTCTCTCTCTCTCTCCCTATCTCTCTCTCCCCCTATCTCTCTCTGTCTATCTCCACCTCTTTTTTATCTTTCCCCCGTGTACATATCTTTCTATTACCCCCTGCCTCGTGAAACAATATTATAGATTGTTTCAATCCTTCTATTCCATCTTGTAAATATATATCTTCCATCATAGTTTTGTTTTGTTTTTGTTTTCAAAAGACAATCTTTCCTATTAACAGCTGACCTATACTATTCTTCCCCTTTTCTAGTCTATCAAACCTTTAATAGTCCTTTTTAGTCACTACTTTGGTAAACAGGTCTTCCTCGCAAAGCGGGATTCAGCACACTTTCTGTCCTGGCCGATCGAGTGGGCAACAAGTCGTTGTCTTTTCTACACGGCTATCATTGTTTGAATGTCGTTCGGAGGGTGCAGGTTTTTACGCTGAAACAATTGCTGTTGGAAGTCCTAAGAGAACCCAATCTGGTCGCTAGGACCCCCTAGTGCAAGCCTTAGTGCATATGGGTCAGTCTGATCGAATTGTGTGGGAAAGAGCACTTATCACACACTGGGTGTGCGATTCTATTTGGATTGAGTTTCAAAGGGTTTGCGAGATTAGTGAACAATTCCCTTAACACGTTTGCAAATGTTATCATCTACTATGTGGTACAGAAGATTCAGCATGATAATTGCATTTATCGTTTCTGCCAAGCAGCAGTTATTCAATGCTCGACAAAATACTATTATTATTAAGATGCTATTCTCTCTTATCATACGTATCTTTTCTAGCATCCGTGATTACAATATCAGTGACGACGACATAAGAAAAAACATCTGAATAATTTCATTTTCATGTCAAAAGGAGACAGTATGTTTTACATCCTTTTTCTAAATTTGTTCCCAAATCGATATTCACTTTGAATCAATAATCCAGGAATTTGATTCTTTGCAGTGCTAGAACGTTTACGAGTTGAAGCATATTTAAAATTCTTCGTTGTTCGCAAAATTTTGTAATGATTCACGTTGAATCTGTGTTCGAACCATGAAAGAACGGGACCCCTTAATTTCAACATCAACGTATTGTCCTAGACCTTGCAGTCATCAGGTTTTTTGTTTCTTGACGTTGACCGATGATTGCAAGGAGGGTTTGCTCTTTCAAATGCAAGATGCTTGCACAAGATGCATCCATTTTGGTACTAGGCTATTGCGCACTGAGTACAAGATTAGTGCACTTATGGACTTGTTTCCAGCACACTCGCCACATGCACTACCCCCTTACAGTGGGCCCATCTCTAGACCACCTTGTGAGCACCGTAGCAAGGAACCAGTCTGTAAGTAAATGGCCGGCACAAACAAGACCAGTTTCTTGGAAAGATCGGCTTGCACTTAAACTAGACGAACCAGATAGCAAAGGAAAGAAATGGCATTTGTAGATTTAATATGAAGTATACTAAAGCCATAGCACAAGTAGAAATTCTGTATACATCTACGTCGCAGGGAGAACTATAGGTGCAAGAGGTTTGAAAAATTAGATTCAACATACTTCAGGCTCCTCATGATTTCTAAAGCAGTCTCAAGAACAATTTCCAGTTTTTAAACCTTGTTTTTTTTTTTCACCACACATTCATTAGAACTAAAGAGGAAACATAAACACAAACATTCATAAGAAAGAAACAGATGTAATTTAATCACATTATTTTCTTCCCTTAGAAAATAATGTATCAGCCATATGAGACAGAAGTGAAGGTGAGATTGGAAGCAAGGTATGGTTCATGAGGTTCTTTTTGTACACCGTTAATTGGGTGTATAGTTCATCTGGGGTGCTATGAAGGTTCCATGAAGTTACCAACAAGGGTAAGGGGTTGGGGGGGGACATTTGCCAAGTGTATGAGAGGAGTGTATGGGAGGATGGTTGCAAGTTATGCATTAGTGTATTGTACAGACATTCACGTTGGTTGATGGATGTGGGGAGGGGCGGGGGAGGGGACATGTACCAAGTGTATGAGAGGAGTGTATGGGAGGATGGTTGCAGGTTATACACTAGTGTACGATGTAGTACGTCAAGTTGGTTTATGGGTTTGGGGGGGGGGAATAAGGGATTTGGGGGGAGGGTACATATGCCAAGTGTATGAGAGGGGTGTATTAGAGGATTGTTTCAGGTTATACACTAGTGTATGGTGCAGACATTCAAGTTGGTTGATGGTTATGAGGAGAAGGTGGGCGGTGGAGGGGGGGTGACATGTGCCAAGTGTATGAGAGGAGTGTATGGGACGATGGTTGCAGTTTATTTACTAGTGTATGGTGCAGACATTCAAATTAGTTCATGGGTGTGGGAGGTGGGGTGGAGGGGGGGGTGACATGTGCCAAGTGCATAAGAGGAGTGTATGGGAGGACGGTTGCAGGTTATATACTAGTGTATTGTGAATAAATTCAAGTCGGTTGATGGATGTGGGGAGGGGGGGTGACATGTGCAAAGTGTGTAAGATTAGTTTATGGGAGGATGGTTGCAATTAATACATTAGTGTATGGTGCAGACGTTCAAGTGGGTTGGTGGATGTGGGGGGGGGACATGTGCCAAGTGTATGAGAGGAGTGTATGGGAGAATGGTTACAGGTTATCCACCAGTGTACGGTGCAATCAGTCAAGTTTCTTCATAGGTGTAGGAGGACGGGTGAGGGGGGGAGAGACATGTACCAAGTGTATGAGAGGAGTGTATGGGAGGATGGTTGCAGGTTGTACACTAGTCTATTGTGCAGAGATTCAAGTTGGTTCATGGATGTGGGGAGGGGGGGGTGACATGTGCCAAGTGTATGAGAGGAGTGTATGGGAGGATAGTTGTAGTTTATACACTAGTCTATGGTGTAGACATTCAAGTGGGTTGATGGATGTGGGGGGGGGGGACATGTGCCAAGTGTATTAGAGGAGTGTATGGGAGGATGGTTATAGGTTATACACTAGTGTACAGTGTAAACATTCAAGTTGGTTGGGAAAGGGGTGGGGGGGTTCACATATGCTAAGTGTATGAGAGGAGTGCATCGAAGGATGGTTGCACGTTATACACTAGTGTACGGTGCAGTGAGTCAAGTTAGTTCATGGGTGTGGGGGAGGGGGTGGGGGGGAGGTGACATGTGCCAAATGTATGAGATGAGTGTATGGGAGGATGGTTGCAGGTTATACACTAGTGTATTGTGTAGAAATTCAAGTTGGTTGATGGATGTGGGGATGGGTGTGAGGGGGGATGACATGTGTGAAGTGTATGAGAGGAGTGTATGGGAGGATGGTTGCAGGTTATACACGAGTGTATTGTGCAGAAATTCAAGTCATGACATCTTACACTTGTGTACATTTAGCACCCATCTCCACATACACTTCCCCCATAAACTCACCACATACACCCCCCCTCCCACATTCACTAACACATCTGAATCACAACATTATACACTAGTGTACATTTAGCACCCATCACCCCGTACAATCCCCCTATACACTCACCATATAGTCCCTCCCCCGGGCCTCCCACACCTACTTCTACATGTGAATCACAACATTATACACTAGTGTACATTTAGCACCCTTCTCCACATAAACTCTCCCCATGCACTCACCACATACAACCCCCTTCCTCTCCCCACATTCACCTTCACATCTAAATCACAACATTATACACTAGTGTACATTTAGCACCCATCATCCCATACACTCCCCTCATACACTCGCCCTTTAGACCCCCCCCTTGCCACATTCATTTGCACATGTGAATCACAACATTTTACACTAGTTCACATTTAGCACACCTCTCTTATACACTCCCTACATACACTAGTGTGTAATGTTGTGATTCACATGTGCAAATGAATGAGGGGACTGGGGAGGAGGGGGGGAGAAGGGGTCTATATGGTGAGTGTATGAGGGGAGGGTTCTCGGGTGATGGGTGCTAAATGTACACTAGTGTATAATGCTGTGATTCAGATGTGAAGGTGACAGCGGGGGGAGGGATGAGGGGGGGGGGGTTGTATGTGGTGAGTGTACAGGGAGAGTGTACATGGAGATGGGTGCTAAATGTACACTGGTGAATAATGTTGTCATTCACATATGCAAGTGAATGTGGGGGGTTTCCTGCGTGTGTACTCTTATAGGAAGGTGCTTACTTGTGTTTTTTTGGAAGGTGGGAGTATATTATTTCTAGGAAGGTGATTCCTCGTGTGTGTGCTCTTCATGGAGATTCATGGAAAGTAAGTACTTATCAAGAAAGTGCTTTGTTGTGTTTCTGTTTTTCCGAGAAGATGCATGTCTGTGTCTATCTGTTTCCATGAATGTGGTTTTTTGTGTATGTCTGTTTCCTTGATATTGCTTACTGGTATATGTGAGTTTCCAGGAAGCTTCCTCCTGGTGTACATGTGTTTCCATGATTTTTTCTTCGGGTGTAGGTGTGTTTCCAGGAAGTTGCCTTTTGGTGTAGATGGGGTATCCTTGTTTCCTGGAAATATCCATCATGCGTTGTGCACGTTGTACACTAGGAAATGAGTGTATACTCTGAAGGTGATTGGTCATAAATGTTGGAATCATGAAACAATTAATGCAACGAGTGCACTCTTAGTGTACTTTTGTATGGAGACTAAGCGCACTTACCACATCCATTAACCCCACGCACAGGGTTCCTTCCTAAGAAGATATTTTTTTACCCACAAAAGACAAGAATCAAGGAGTTCTTTGACACATAAGTTTAATCAGCACATTGAGTGCGTTCTTAGTGTACTCTCGTATGGTAACTCCATGCACTGGCCACATACACTAGCCTCTTGCACTGGGGTCCTTCGTAAGCTGATTATGATTTGGCCATATAAGACAAAACAGGAGGTGCATTTGGACACATGAGACAAATGAACACACTGAGTGCGCTCTTATTATACTTTTATACCATGAATGAGTGCACTCGCCACATACACTAGCCTCACGCACTAGGGTCCTCTTTTAGAAGCAATGATTTTTCCCACATAATACAAAACAAAGAATGTGTGCTTGGAAACATGAGACACACTGAGTGCGTAATTAGTGTACTTTTGAATGGTGACTAAGTACACTTCTAACATACACTAACCCCACGCAATAGGGATGTTCCTAAGGAGAGAACTATTTGAACATAAAAAATTAAAGCACACTCTTGCCATACACTCTTTAAGGAGTGTAACGAACTCTCTTTGAAGAGGGCACACTCAAGGCACACACTAGAAAGGAAATGTGTTTAATGGTCACGATGAACCATGCCCCGGATCCGTAAGGGGGGAGGCGAGAGGATTTAGGCTAGATCGAAGATCAAAAAGTGAATTTTGAGTCCTTTTCACAAAGAAAGAATGAAGGGAACGAGGGAGACTGACCCCTATCGGGTTTCATGGCACTACATGCGTGGTCTGCTACAAAGCGGTGCAAACCTTAAAAAGCACATGCAAGTGGCTCAAGAAAAATGCCGGGCACATTCCAAAGAACAAGCAAATAGCGTGACTCACATCTCGTGAGAAAGCAACACGTAGCGTAGGCTACAATAGAAGGAGAACGTTCAGGATTAATCCAGGCTTTCTAACAAAGGAGGAACACATACTTGCTACTTAAACACGATAGCACAAGTAAGGACAGGTGGTTTTGGAGAAGATAGGAGGTAGAGGACTGTCCGCGGGAACGTCCTCAACACAGAAGAGGATGGGGATAAGGCATCGTGCGGGGACGGGACCCAAGTGCGTGAGCAGCGGTTAAAATATGAGGGAGTGGTGGTGGCAAAGGTGGAAAACCAGGGGGAGAGAAAGGAGAGGGAGCTGACAATGGTAAGAGGACAGGAAGGTGGGAGACGGACAATGGTTTGCAATGACAATGTGACAGAAGGAAAGGAGAAGAAGTGGAAATGGAAGGCATGCATGGGGAAGGGGCAGAGGACACAGAAGTGGTCACAGGAGGCGTAGGGGGCACGGACGGTGGGGATAGAGACAGGGGTGCAGAGGGGACAAAGGTTGCGTGAAAAAGATATTGGAAGGGAAGGGAGGAACCACTGCTAGTGGGGCTCAAGATGAGAGCAAGAAAGGGAGCCGATGAAATGACAAGAGGGGCAACAAAAGGTGGAGGGGATGAAACATATGAGGATACACATGGACCGGGGTGGAGGTGAGAGTCAGGGATAGCTCAGGCAAGGAGGCTAGTAGGGGGAATGACGGAGGAGGGAAAAATGGTAGGGAACGCTGAAAAATGATCAAAAGATGGTATAGACCCAGCAAATCGAGATCGTTGGCAGAGTAGGTAGTGGTGGGGGTCGAAGCGGAGAGAGAATGATCCGTTTGAAACACATTCTATGTCAACTATTCAAAGTAGCGAGCTTGAAACAACTTTACAATGTGATGTGCAACTGGATCCCAGAATCAATCTGCTTGGGAGCGCAGAGCAACAATAAGATTGACACAAAAACTTCCAAGCAGATCAAGCTTGCATGGCCAAGAGGGGGGGGCAAGATGGACACTAGCCATGGTGCCCCACACCACCGCCTGGCTAAGGTCCATGGGATGACTGAAGAAAATCTCTCTTGTTTGGTTTTGGGGGCAAGAGGGCCGTGTAGAATCCGGTTTTACATCCAGGTGCCATAACGTGCAGCCTTGGACCAAAACGTGTGCTCACGGTCAAGGAAGCCGGTCTCAGCCAACATGGTACAAACACCCTCAATAAGGGTGCAGTTCTAGTGTTCCACTTTCCCATTTAGATGAGGAGAATAGGGGCCAAAGAGCTCAAGAACAGAACCCTCACCATAAGTGAAAGCCGTTGTCTCACCGAAGAACGCATCGCCATGATTACAGCAAAAGTGGAGGAGGTGTTGACAACTTTGGCACTAGGTACATACGTACCACGAAAAGATGATCATTGAAAAAACGCTGTTTGCCTGGAAAAATACAACCTAGGTGAATCAAGAGTAGTCACCAATCAGGCTGAGGATGTACATTGTGTGCTTAACAAGAGACTCATCCTAGATAGGTTCGAGGACAAAGTCTGGAACCAATGCGAGGGGTGTAGATGCGCGGAAGGGAGAGGAAAAAATGGAAGGCTATGCATCTTATTGACATTACAAAAGGTGCGGTCAGAAGTGCAAGGAGCACAGAATTAATGTTGAGACAATCCATTAGTCGGAAGGGAACAAAGGGGAGAGGTAATGGCGGAAGCCAAGAGATGATATAGGGGACGGTGAAGCAGATGCGAGTGGGAAGAGCAAGAGACGGCAACACAGGCGACACCATTGGCCGCGTAGGCAGACACATGGTGGGGGCAAAGAACCTGATGAAGGCTTTCTTCAAGGGGACAGCAACCACAAAGAACAACATGTCCACTCGTCAAATCAATGATACGGAGTAGACGGAGCACACTAGTGGTAGAGAAATTGCAAGTATCAAGCGCAAAGAAAGAGAGGAGGGAAAAGTCAAGGGCAAGAACATTGATAACAGAGAACAGGGACAAATCAATTGTAGGGGATGTCACGTAGACAGTCTCAACACAGAGAATAGGCACGATGCGACATTATTGGTGAAGATAGCCATTAAATAGAAATAGGAATGAACAACATAAACAGCTCATGGATAGGACATTTGTGATCGGTGGCGGCCTCGTCAAAACCAAGACAGAGAGAGGACATGCACGTTGCCGGAGAGCAGTAGGCAATTGTGTTATGAGACACACTCTCTAAAAGAATGAGCAACAAGGAGAGAGCAATAGATAGCAAAAAATGGCAGATGTCACAAACTCTTGGTCAGTGAAGGAGGCACCCTCCGTGAAAAGCTCGATCTAAAGTAGCTCGGCCAAACCAAGGTAAGCCTTAAGAGACTTGTTGGGACTAGGAAGAAGAGCGCATTGGTGAGCTTGAAGGAAGGCAGTGGAGCAAAGAGGGTCCGGTAAGAAAAGCGTAAGGAGGGAGGTCTAGGCCGCTCGAGGACGAGCAGGAAGAGCGGGAGAGGGCAAAAGCCATCAAGCTGCCAAAGAGCGACGATGTAGGCGGCAGAGTACAAGTGAACGGAGAAGGGTGCACGAACCGGTTGCGTGAGAAGAAAGGTGAGAGTGGGATCGTTGTGATCCAAAAGACCATGCATGTGCACGTAGGAGACAAAGCAATAGGACAAATTGCTAAATAGCTTGCCAAAAACATGGCTAGGGGCGGAGATGAGATGCACATGCGAGGTGGGTGGGCGAAGACCAAAGCTAACAAGCTAGGCAGCCACGCGCGTCATTGCATTGAGGCCAGCCTCAATTCGGGCGAGGGTAGTGTGAGGTAAGAGTGTGACCGCAAGTTAGAAGGGCCTCGCCAGTGGGGACAACGCCACCGCCGACGCCAGCACCAACTAAAGGAGCAGCACCTCTAGCGAAAACAACACCTCTTGTAGTAGCAGCACCTCTAAGGGTAGCAGCACCTCTAGCAGCACCTCTTGCATCGGCGGCAGCAGCACCACATGTAAGACTAGTAGCAATGGCGCCACCCACGACGCCAGTCGCAACGGTGCCATCGGCACAGCCCGAAGCTCCAACTGCAAAAGAAGCATTTGCAAGACCAGGGGGGCACCACCACTGGGAGTGGCACTACCAAAAGCAGCAACTATGCAACAAACTATCAAAGCACCACTGGCAACATCGTCACAGAAAGGAGAAGCCGCAAGACCACCTAGGGGAACTAAGGCAAAATAGCGGTCAAGAATGACACAGGTCGCAAAGGAATTAACGATGGCTGTCGAGGGGGAGTTGGAAGGAGGAGCAACGAAAGGTGCTCAAGACAATGATGATGGAGCTGGTTGGTGACGCTGAAAGTGAGAGTGATTACGACGGGTTTGGCAGCGTTTGACGACAGTGACCGTTGGGACAACGGAATCAAGAGCGATTAAAGCAGAGCCTTCTAACCCGTTCAATGGTGGGATGCCATGTTTAACAGGATTGGCGAAGGTTGAGGCCATTGGGGGAAGGACGGAGAAGAGCGGGATGAGAGAGGTGGTGGGGAGCATGAGGGCTAACTTTGTGAGTTAGGTGCCACTAAGATCCGGGTGGCTTTTGGTGCTTGTAAGGGGAGATGCCGGGAGTTAGGCACATGGCTGAATTTGGCTCTCAGTTTTGTGAGGGCCGAGAGCTCCCAAGAGGGGTGAGGGGGAGGGCTTGCGAGAGGTGAGGGGAGATGAAGGCGAGAGGAGTGAGGCTAGAGTGAAGATCAAGAAGTAAAGTAAGATTATTGTTTTACAAAGAATGAATAAAACAAGCGAGCGAGAATGACCGGTATTAGGTCGCATGGCAATGCTCACGTGGATTGCCACAAAGTTTGGTGAACCACATACAGCACATGCAATTTGCTTGAGCAAAATGTTGTGCGTAACTTGGAAAATGGGCAATGGAAAATTTCTCTCATGAGAAAGCAACATGCAATGTTTTATACACCACAAAGAGAAACTGTAGGACTAATCTAGGCTCAACAAGGGAGAAACACATTGTTGATCCTCTAACACTTGGAGCAATGGCGAGGTTGGGGCTCTATTTAATACCCAGTCGATACCTTCCTACTAGGCCTTATCAAGGAGTTGGAGGCAATGTTTGTGGCATTTCATGTATGCTTGGATGTGGTGGGGATGAAGGTCAAACCCAACAAATTTCAGTTGTATCTAGGAGCAAGCATGGGAAAGGTGCCGGTGGGTAATTTAGGAGTTCCTTGGATGGAGGATGGGATGATAGTGTTGGGGAGTCCAATTGGGACAGAGGGAATTTGGCGAGCGCGGTTGGACGTGGCATACATGCGTTCGGAAATGTCGTGGAGATATTGGCTCACCTACTAGAAGCTTGGGCTACCTTTAGCATCCTTCAGGAGTAAACCTCACCCGCAGCCTGCAGCACCTCACACGATTGACCCCATCGTAATATTGGTGGGTG
>SZWC01009385.1:4487-14884 GCA_023375785.1 Penium margaritaceum | reverse complement strand
CACCACCACCACCACCACCACCACCACCACCACCACCACCACCACCACCCCACCACTGCCACCACCACCACCACCACCACAACGGCCACCGCCTCTTTCTCCTCCTCTTCTTCGTCTTTCTCCCCCATTTCATCTATGTTCTAGTCTTTCTTCTTTACCTCATAGTCGTCCTCTTCCTCCTATCGTCCTCCCGTTCCTCCTTCCCCACCGCCTCTGCTTACCCTCCACCTTGCCCTCGACCTCCTCCTTGTCACCCTCGTCCTCGGCGTAATCCTCCTCTTCCTCCTCTTGCTATTTTTCTTCCTCCTCCACCTTCCACGTATTATTCTTGGCCTCACCTAAGCTTTCCTTCTCCTGTTTCCCCTCTCCTCCTCAATATCATTTGCATCTTCCTATTTCTCATCATCGTCGTCATGTTAGATGTCATCTCTTCCTTGTCCTCGTCCTTGTCCTCATTCTCGTCCTCGTCCTCGTCCTCATCCTCCTCCTCCTCCTCATCCTCCTCCTCTTCCTGTTCCTCTCCCTCCTCTTCCTCGTCTTCCTCCTCCTCCTCCTCCTCCTCATCCTCGTTCTCCTCTTCCTCCTCGTCCTCCTCCCCCTCCTCCTCCTCCTCCTCTTGGTCCTCCTCCTCGCCCTCCTCGTTGTCGTCCTCCTCCTTTTCCACATCCTCCTCCTTTTCCACATCCTCCTCTTTCCCCTCCTCCTCAGCCTCCTCCTCCTCCTCCTCCTCCTCCTCCTCTTCCTCCACCTCCTCCTCGTGCTCCTCCTCCTCCTCCTCAACCTCATCCTCCTCCTCCTCCTCCTCCTCCTCCTCCTCCTCCTCCTCCTCCTCCTCCTCCTCCTCCTCCTCCTCCTCCTCCTCCTCCTCCTCCTCCTCCTCCTCCTCCTCCTCCTCCTCCTCCTCCTCCTCCTCCCTCTCTTCCTTTTCCTGCCCCTCTCCCTCCTCCTCCTCCTCCTCTCCCTCTTCCTCCTCTTCCTCATCCTTCTCCCCCTCCTCGTCCACGTCCTTGTCCTGATTTTTGTCCTTCCCCTCATCCTCCTATTCCTCCCCCTCTAGTCCTCCTCCTCCTCCTTCCCCTCCTCCTCCTCCGCGTAATCCCCGTCCTCCTTGTCCTCTTTATCCTCCTCTCATATTCTTCTTCCTCCTCCTCCTCCCCTCCTCCTCCTCCTCCTCCTCCTCTTCATCATCATTATCAACACCATCTTCCTCCTCTTCCTTCTCTTCCTCCTGTTTTCCCTTTTCATCTTCAACCTCCTCTTCCTCCTCTGCCTCCAAGTCCTCCTCGTTCTCCTCATCCTCGTCCTCATTTTCTTGCTCTTCCTACTCTTCCTCCCCCTCTTCCTCCTCCTCCTCCTCCTCCTCTCCTCCTCCTCCTTCTCTTCCTCCTCGTCCTCCTCCTCCTCTCCTCCTCCTCCTTCTCTTCCTCCTCGTCCTTCTCCTCCTCCAGGATCATCACCACCACCGTCGCCTCGCCTTCTTGTTTCTTTGACACTCATTTCCTTCCCCCCAAAGATCCTACTAATCGTTTCTCTGCAGTGCAGTGGTCCCTCCAAGTGTTCCTTCTATTCCAGGAAAAGGAAGGGGAAGGGGGGGAGATGATTATTCTTCCTTCCAGATTTTGAATGGCCTAAAACGATGCCGGTGTGTCAAATGTTATCCTTTGATTTCCAGATCTGCTTTGCTACAGCTGCAAGATGCCCTTCCACCACCACTGCTACCAGAGGGTGCAGACACCGTGGACATCATCCTCGCAGCTGTTGATTATATCGAGCACCTACAGGTATCTCTTCTGAAAGAAGGCAATGTATTGTCTTATGAAAGATTTACACGTCTTGCATCTCATCTTTCTTTTGGAAAACACAGATGGGAGGTGGAGACAAAGGGAATTAGGAAGTTAAATGAATTAGATGAGCAATTTTCTCTTTGTACGAAATCCTTTTGACTCACTGGATCTTTCTTCGTTGCTTCTCAGGAGTGTCAAGCACGGTTCATCATGGCTGCCCTTCTGCACCTCCCACATTATCACTGGGACAATTAAGGGGCAATGCCTTTTGTGCCCTTGTATTTGTCCAATTTGAGCCCTAACAAGTACAAGTTACAGGGAATGTATGCTATCTCAACATCAATGTTTTCTCTTTGTCAGGTTACATAGACTTTGCAGTGACGCTGCATCATTGCATGTGCAGCCTCATAGATGCTGGAAGCATGCACATAGACGTTCATGAGATGTAGCAGTGTGTGGAAAACTCCAACGTTGCTTTCTGCATGTCCATATCTTGCTTCTTAAATCCATATTGTGTTCATCAAGTCCAGAAGAATTACAAAATGTGCAGAGCTCATGTGGTATTCCATCTTCCTTGTTTGCCAGGTCTCCAATATCTTGCAAGGCACTTTTTGAAAGAAACAAATGTTTTGAATGACGGGGTTATCAGAGCTTACCCATTTATTACGGGTTCTTCTAATTCAATTCAGCACAAAAACAAGCTGTCCTTGTATAAGAGGGATAAGTACATTACCGTCTCTAAGGCCCCAGTTTCTAGCTGGAACTTGGACCATTTGATGTGGTAGATTGAAGTTTCTATCCAATGATGTATGGTAAATCCTTTGCATTTTTTATATTCTATGATGTGTGTCTTAACATATACATAAGTATACATGTATATGTATATGTATATACATGTATATGTATATGTATATATGTATATGTTCATGTATGTGGATTCTTCGAATGAATGATTGGAATGAAGTTTCTGGTGTTCACATATGCAAAAATTCACATGGCCTTGAGAATCTGTTTTGACAGTAAATTCTGCAAAATTGGAAAAATCAAGTGGTCATAATTGTTTACAAGTGTAGGTCTATTACAAGTATGTTAAGATCACAAAGTAAGGCATGAAATTTCTTCAATTTTCAGCTGGCATGTACGGTCCCGATGGAGCAAATGAGGGTGTACTTTGCATGTCCGATAATCTTTGCGCTTCATAGATCTAGTGTGAGCTCCCTCCCTCCCCCACCCACTCTTGAAAATGTGAAAGGAGTATGTATATATGGGTGCATGTGGTAGACATCGCAAAATGTACACATATGTATATTTGTGGTGTCCTCACACGAGTTTGAAGCATATCCTTGCTACCCACTCCCAGTTTCAAAAGTGTATGAGGTGATTCTATTAAGGGTACTTCATGAACGTGTCTAAACATTCACGCCTTTTCTACCACATGTTGTTTCAGAGAAACATGTCTCTCGAATATACACTTGTGAATTTCCTTACACTCCCCCCATGCACGTTGTCTCGTACACACACCTCATACAATCTCATGTTTGAGAACCAGGGGATCCCATGGCATCGATTGGTCAACACCCATCCCCGTCCCACGCAAAAATGTATGAGACGAGTGTATGTGGGTGTGTAGGTGATGGACACCACAAAATTTACACACATTCATGTTTTGAGGTGTCCTAGAATGCTATGTCATTTGCACACTGTTGCACAGGCACATGAGAGAGCTACACGAGGGATGTCAGCACCGGATTCAGTGTCAGCATGACCTGTAGGAGTGCCAGGTATTGGATTGTGCAATAAGTGCACTGATTTAATTGTCAAATCATGGCAATCTGGTTTTTCAATCGGATGTCTCCACAATGTTGTACGGATTTTTCTGTAAACTTTTGTTTGCGACTCGGATGGGAATTTCCTCCAAAGACGTCCAGAGTCAATCTGGCCTGCTAACACTGAAGGGGTGCAATGGGCTTGGAGTAAAGGCAGGTGCACAAGGTTGGCACATGCCTGTGTCCTCTTCCGAGGAGAGGGGGAGCTACAAATTGCACACTGTTGTACAGGCACATGAGGCAGAATTACCTAATCCTGCCTACCTTTTGTGCATCCAAGGTTGGTGAGCAACATCTACTGTATCATCTCCAACATGCACAATGTTTGAAGCAGTTACATCACCTGTCTACGAAGAGAGATCTCCTTCAAGCTTCTGATGGATGGAGATCTACGATCTATATCAACCTGTGTAGCAGAATCAACTATGGAGGAGGATAACTTCTGGAGGAAGCCACTTAAAGAAAAAACTTCACCATAAATCTGGATGAAGCTTCCTTCATCAGGAAGCTTCACCAAAGCTAATTCCAAAGCTGAGTAACATCGCAAAGCTGGAGGAAGCTTTCTTTGCAAGGAAGCTTCATACCTGCAATGCCAAGAGGTGATTATTTCCACCACACATGAGGAAGCTTCTCCTCAAAGGCGGTCAACTTGCCTGGACCACGTGTACATAAGGCAGTGGTCCAGACACACCTCAATATCTCCAAATCTCCAATTTGTCCATATCTCCAAGTCTCCATGGAGTTCACTCTCCTGTCAAGCCCTTACTTCCTTTCGGAAAGCATCTTCCTGGTGTTCTTCCTGAAGTCGGTCCTACAGCAACAAAAACATCTGTAAGGCCTTGAAGGCCTTGCATTTGTGCAAAGACTTTATGCCTTAGCACCGGAGCACCTCTGAACTGGAGACTGTTGGCAATCCCTCAAAGGCCCTTTTAAGACAAGCACTTATGTGCCAGCCTGGGAGGAGGTTGCACCAACTCTCTCTCTTTCTCTCTATTTCTCTCTCTCTCTCTCTCTCTCTCTCTCTCTCATACAGTAGCCTCATTACTTCAAGATCTTCAGACTTCAGCTTCTCGTTCATCACAATTTTCTTGGCCCCTGAGGTCTCTACTGGAGTTTCCAAGCCAAGAATCTGTTTGAGTTCTCTCTGAAGACCCCTGTTATACTAGCATTTGCATTCCAGCTTGGATGGAGGATGCCTAACTGCCTGGAGGCCAGACTACGTTGAAGATGATGTAACTGCAAAGACCCCTTGCTTTGAAAACTTCGAAGGCCTAGCAAGGATTTGTCCTTTCTAGGATGTCAGGCAGCTCAATGCCTTGTACATAGCCATGTTCAGGCTGACATATACCTGTACTATGTACTTTNCTCTCTCTCTCTCTCACACACACACACACACACACACACACACACACACACACACACACACACACACACACACACACACACACACACACACACACACACACACACACACACAGTAGCCTCATTAATTCAAGATCTTCAGACTTCAGCTTCTCGTTCATCACAATTTTCTTGGCCCCTGAGGTCTCTACTGGAGTTTCCAAGCCAAGAATCTGTTCGAGTTCTCTCTGAAGACCCTTGTTATACTAGCATTTGCATTTCAGCTTGGATGGAGGATGACTAACTGCCTGGAGGCCAGACTACGTTGAAGATGATGTAACTGCAAAGACCCCTTGCTTTGACGACATCGAAGGCCTAGCAAGGGTTTGTCCTTTCTAGGATGTCAGGCAGCTCAATGCCTTGTACATAGCCATGTTCAGGCTGACATATACCTGTACTTTGTACTTTGTACTATCAATCAAGAGATTACATTTCTCTCTTGTGTACATAATGTCTTGCTCAGCACCAAGATCTTTGTACAAGCAGCAAAGAACCTAGAGTTTGCTGCCACAAACCAGACCACGTCCGTTGTGCAAACTCTGACATGGTATCAGAGCATAGGTGGTGCTTTCAGCAAGATTAGCTGCAAAGTGCAAGTTTTGTGGATTGGTGTAGCTACGCTTCACCATCCCTGTTCAATCTTGAGTAGTAGACTTCATCCTTCTCCTCTCAGGAGTGCAGCTATGACCCCCCTTTACGACGTTTGGCCTCCACAATTCATGATCATTAAGCATCCACAAGCAGCATGGAGGGAGAGGATATGAGAGTATGTTCTCCCATCCTAGATGATCACCGTATTCTGCATGGCTTGCACATGGGCCACGATCAAGGGTACCATGTCACAGACCACGCACGATCTCAAGCATCAGAGGCGCAACGCTTGACAGAAGAAGTGCAGCATATGGCTCAACAAGAGGCCGCGGAACGTCAGGCTATGGAGCATAAGAGAGAGGCAATGAGGTAGCAACTTGGAGTCCAGGAGTTCCTACGTCAGCAAGCGGAGATCATACGTGCCGCTGAACCTACGCACAAGCAGCAGTTGCAGCAATCACATGTTGATCAAGTGGCTCAGATTGCTTGGTTGTACTAGCAACTTGTTTGGTTTCAATGACAGTTACAGCAGCAAAAGCAACACTAGCAACAATTGCAGCAGCAACAACAACTGATACAGTGACAACAGGCTTCACAAGAATCTTCTACACATGAGCCTCAAGCAAACCCTCCTCCGGTCGTGCAACCAGCCAGTCATCCACAGGCGCAACCTAGACCACCCGTTCATGGAGGTGTGACGCAGTAGCAACAAGCTGCTGCAGTGGTGCCACCCATAGCAC
This sequence comes from Penium margaritaceum, assembly GCA_023375785.1. Lineage (NCBI taxonomy): Eukaryota > Viridiplantae > Streptophyta > Zygnematophyceae > Desmidiales > Peniaceae > Penium > Penium margaritaceum. The sequence goes on along the minus strand of SZWC01009385.1, from coordinate 8,542 downwards.
CATCTCAGGCACATGTGCTGCGATCTCATATGGTGTAGCGGACAACAGCAGCAGAAGCAGTAGAATCTACTCACATTGCCAAGTTTCAACAACGTGGTGAAAGGAGTAAGTCAACTAACCGCCATAGGCCTACACCTCAGCCTGCAAGGAGCCTGAGTTTTATCACTGCATCTAAGTATTGATTTTCTGCAACAACTCCGCTTTTCCCCTCACTCACATCGAGCAATAGAGGAAGTGGAAGAAGAAGGAAAAAGAGGCATGGGGAGCATCTGAACAAAACACATCCATGGAAGGAGTCGCCAAGGCAGAAAAAGCTCTATTGGTAGCAGACATCCCTCGTGTTTAGTGGAGGAAGTAGCATGAGTAAATGCAAATCCAAGGAGGCGCTTGACATGAGACCATAGTAGCCTCAGAATCTTGACTCGAGGTGCTTACTGAAGCGCCCGAGTTGATCTACGAGGTGATGGCACGCACCAGTTGTGTGCCTAGCTCTATCTGGACTTTCACAAGCAAGACAGAGGCCGGAGTACATGTTCTTCATGAGTACAATGGAGGTACAGATCCCTCTTATTGGTGATCCAATGCCAGTCACAAGTGCTCCATGAGGAAAAGACAATGAGTATGGCAATGTGAGGAGTAGACAATCAAAACAACGGTTTGGGACTAGCTATGCTTACCTCTCGAATTGAGTGGCTGCGAACAAGATAACAATTAGCAGTAACATCCATCTACAATTGCAGCAGATATCGGCATGCTGAGTAAGCCCACTACGTGGTCGGTGGCATGTGCACTGGAGCCAAACTCTGCGGACAAGCTACACATGGTAGCTTGTTGGCTCTAGAAAACTATGTGGCAGAAGATTTGGGTGCCTTCAACGCCTTAAGGAAGTCAAAGCCTTCACCAGTGACGGAGAGGAGGCTGGAAATTTCTCAAAAGCCCTCCACGACATTTCCAGTGAGGTGGAGATTCAGTGTGGAGATTCAGGTCTGCCACAACATCAGCACGCTTCAAGGAGTGCAGAAGAAGGGGGGAGAGCAAGATCCCCTGCCGCAACACAAGAGAAAGCAGTTGACAGCAATAGTGATTTCTGTAAAAAAGGAAAGCAAATCTACAGCAGCTTTTGTTGCAGCTGTTTCACAAAAGTGGATCTGACCACTTTTGGGCCAAGTCTTGGGCGGAGCAAATTGATGATGTCATCATTTTCACCAATTACCGTCGAGCTCAAGGAGCTGCATCAGCCATGTTCAAGTTGCGCGACCGGAACAATGCAACTGGAAGAAAACAAGAAAAAATGAGGGGGACGTGAATTGCTTGCTCGAGCGAGCGAAACAGGCCCTCTCTCCTGGTCTGAGAGCAGTGCCAGCTCAGCAGCTGGCTGCCAAGCGAGGGGGAGGGGGAGGTCCATGTTGGACCTCGCACTAGCTTGCAGCGATGGCGAGCTAGACTAGCGGGTTCTACCGTAATAGCAGACCGATTGTAGCAGACCATTTGCCATGATGGCAGCCTCGACCGCAGCCAAGCCGTGCCGCGAGTGCAGGGCTCATCGCGAAGCCCCGTGATGGCAGTTGAGAGAAAGGGAGAGGCCTTCTCTACCTTCACGGCGGACCCACGCGAGCAGGCCAGAATAATCCGCGAGGGCTAAAAAAAAATACAAAACTGCTAGCCGCTGGCGCTGCTATTCAAGCAGGCTGTCCCCTCGCGACGGCAAGGAGAGCCAGGCCAACCGGACGGCACCAGAGTGAGCCGAAGCAACAAAAAAAACTGCAGCAGACGAGGAGCGAAAAAGCTCCAAAGTCCTTGGAAGAAAGCGATGAAACTGCCATGGAGGCCGGAGGCAAGAATGACGTCGACCAGAGGCACAATGGAACACCTCCCGACAGCTGCCCACATGAAACTACTACTCTTTGCGCAAAGTGACACGGGAGAAGAGCGAGAAGACAAGTGGTGAAGTCACAAGATTGTCCTAACTCACAGCAGAACGACCAAGCTAAGGTCGTATGGCCTCCTAATGTACTGGACTGGCATCGCCGAAGGAGAAAGGTGTGAGGCGACGTGGCAAATGAAGCAAGATGATGTGAAAATGGGAGGATTAGTCACGGAAATGAGTCAGTGACAGAAAGCAAGTGAGCTTTACACCCTCCCACAGCTATTCTCACACCGGCAGCGATCCTAGCAAGTGGTCCCAACAGCGGTCCTGCCATGAAGTCGCCAACGCTTCTGGGACGATCGAAATTCATGCATGAGAAGCAAGGTGGTTTGTGTTGGGATAGGTTGCTTCTGATGCAAGAAACCAAGAGAAGTCAAGTGGGGAGATGACCATAACCTCGAAGAAGCTCCAAGACCAAGAATACGGAAAATCAAAGCCCTGGAAAGCATCAACCCGAGCCAAAACAATTTTCTCCTCGAACTTCTTGTGGAGGACGACCAGTTTGATTTTGTCCAAGGTCATCGAGCACCTCAGTGAAGCCATGAAAACTCTCATTTGAGAGGAAAATGGCGATCATGACCCCGACTATGCACATGATTCCAACTCGACGAGCATCTTGCATCATCGACATCATCAGCACAGTCATCAAGGGAGGGTGTTAGGTTGTGCGATAACTGTGCTCATTAAACTGTTCAACATGGCACAGTCTGTACTTCAATTGAAGGTCTCCACAATGTTTTACAAATTTTTCTGTTTAGTTGTCGGGTGCGACTCGGATGTGAATTTCCTCCAAAGACGTCCAGAGTTAATCTGGGCTGCTAGCACTGAAGGGGTGAAAGGGGCTTGGAGTAAAGGCATGTGCACAAGGTTAGTGCATGCCTGTTTCCTCTTGCGAGGAGAGGGAGAGCTACACACTGCATAATGCAATACAGGTACACGAGGCAGGATTACCTAAGCATGCCTAGCCTTTGTGCATCCAAGGCTGGAGAGCAACATCTACTGCATCATCTCCAACATGCACAATGTTTGAACCAGTCACTTCACCCGTCTATGAGTAGAGACCTGCTTCAAGCTTCTGATGGATGGACATCTACGATCTACATCAACCTGTGTAGAAGAATCAACAGTGGAGGAGGATAGCTAGGAGGAAGCCACTTGATGAAGAAACTTCTCCATGAAGCTGGATGAAGCTTCCTTCATCACGAGGCTTCACCAAAGCTGATTCCAAAGCAAACCAGGGGTATTCGAAGAGGAAACATTTGACTGAAATTTACAAATCCATCGACTACGTGAACCACTATGACTGCAAATTGAAGAACTACATGATGTAATAGTCAGGCAATCATGTCNAGAGACCTGCTTCAAGCTTCTGATGGATGGACATCTACGATCTACATCAACCTGTGTAGAAGAATCAACAGTGGAGGAGGATAGCTAGGAGGAAGCCACTTGATGAAGAAACTTCTCCATGAAGCTGGATGAAGCTTCCTTCATCACAAAGCTTCACCAAAGCCGATTCCAAAGCAAACCAGGGGTATTCGAAGAGGAAACATTTGACTGAAAGTTACAAATCCATTGACTACGTGAACCACTGTGACTGCAAATCAAAGAGCTACATGATGTAATAGTCAGGCAATCATGTCCAATAGACTACCACAAAATCGTCCTTGGGTAAGATTTCTTCCATTAGCATAATCCACAACTGGACTGGAGTAGCACTGCAGTCTTCACATATATCTATGGTGGAAAAAGACACCTTATGCTCATAGAGCAAAACTCGACACCACATGCAACAAAATGACATCGACCCCATCCGATGTCACTAGGCGTGGCAAAGTCTGACATATGAGGAGGAGCACATGCATGGCTTATCCACGTTGAACCAGGCAAGGAAGCAGACATTGTGATAGCTGCTTCATCAACCTCATGAGCCTTATCGACAACAACACCGGCAAAACATTCAGCCGTTTCAGAAGAGCTTGCACCACGCATCAAGGAGTTCACACGAGTTTTCCTAGGTGAACTGCCATGTCAGTTGTTTTTGCATCAGATTGACCTCAAACCGAGCCCCATCCGACATAGTCTTATCTGCGCTAACATCTTGCACAGCCATGGCCCCATGGTATCT